>JAVSBS010003316.1:0-28004 GCA_033124195.1 Coracias cyanogaster
TTAACACAGAGGAAAGCTGCCGGGGCGGGGCGGGGCGGGGCGGCCCGGCGCTCTCCGTTACACCACACGCCGCCTCTGCCCGGGCCGCCGGGGCCGCTCCGCGAGGCCACACGGAGGCTCCGCCTCAGCGCGCAGGCCCCGCCCCCGGCCGCCGGGAGGGGCGGGGCTCGGCGCGCGCTGCCACCTCGCGCATCTCCCAGCGCCGCCTGCGCCTCGCGTGCCGGAAAGGCGGCCACGTCTGCCGGAAGTTGGGGTCGCGCGGCTGGGCCCGGCCCGGGGCCTCGCCGTGACTGTCGCCGTTCGGCTCCCTCTCACCCCGCCCCGCGACTTCCCCCCGGGCCGGGGGCCTTCCCGCGCCGGGAGGAGGTGAGGCCGGGCTGTGCTGAGGCCTCCGCCGCTCCTGAGGGCCGCCGGGTGGGCCGGGGAGGGCCGAGGACAGGGAGCCGTGCTAAGGGGGGCGGCACGGGGGGTAGCGGCCACCCAGAGCATCGCCCTCCCGCCTGGCCTCGCCTGCTTCTGCGCTCGCCTCTTCCCGCCGTGGCTGTGCTCGGCCACGGGACCTTCCACAGGCCTGCCTTGGGGTGAAGGAGCCCTTCCCGGGAGCTGGGATAGAGGCGCCTGTCGCCTGTGAAGTCTCGCAGGCCCTTGGTGCAAGTGGAGACCTGCAGCTGACCCCCGTGTTGGTGTCAAGGGGCGACAGAATGCAAAGTTTGTTGGGGAGAAATTCCTCTGCCTGAGCCAGCTATGAGTCTGCAGGCCAAATATCTAAGGCTTTGCAATTTTATGTTCCTGTAATAAGCATCTGTCCACTTCTTCTCCAGCTGAGTTTAGTTTTGTTAGGTGCAAGTAGACTTTATTTTCTGTTATTGTTGCAGATTGGCTAGCAGGCTGGACGCTCTGTAGCAGGTGCCAGAAACGTATGGTTGTCTGATAGCTAAGGCTTGGTTTTGCCTGTTTTCCTCAGAAATTGATTTGGTTTATTTCTGTCAGTTGCCAAAACAATGAAATACCAAGCAAGTAGGAGAAAAGTGTTAAAATAACTACAATGCTAATAGATTAATGCCACAGTTGTTTAGGTAACTTATAAATCTTGCTTTATCAACACTGATCTGATTTGTAATTGTTCTATGTCTTTTGCAGCATATAGTCCTGAAAGTTTAATTTTTATAAAGTTTATCAACAGACATTCATCATGTCTTGGCTTGCTGATCTTGCTGGAAAGGCAGAGGATCTTCTCAACAGAGTTGATCAAGGTGCTGCATCAGCTCTGAGCAAAAAAGACACAGCAAGCAGTGCAGTTTATGATAATAAGAATTTGGACTCTGCCAATGAATATTCTGAATTGCACCAGCATACTGGAGAACTGAAATATCAGACGTCATCCAAAGCAGGCTACATCTCCTCAGCAGCTGACAATATTAGACATCAAAAGGCCACACTCCTGGCAGGAACAGCAAATGTTAAACCAGCACGAAGGACATCTTCAGAGGTTGCTTCTCCAGTAGAAAGTGTTTCCACGCCCAGAGCTGCCTCTCATTTTGTGAGAAGAAAAAAGTCAGAACCTGATGATGAGTTGCTGTTTGATTTTCTCAACAGTTCGGAGAAAGAGCCTAATGGAAGGATGGACTCTAAAAAAGAAAAGAGCAAGGCACCTGTTCTTCAAAATCACTCTCGGACTTCAAGCATTAGTTCTGTGTCTACCAGTACACAGAGTGCAAAAACTACTGAAGATAATTCCCTCAGGAGCCAAGGCAATGGTAGCTAAATAGTATTGAACCTAGAGATATTTGAAACCCAAGTATGTCTAGGAATCTTTAACATTTTTTAATCACAGGGATGATCTTAGGTACCATGCTAATTTGACAAGCTGGATAAATCATTTGTGTTCTTGATCTACCTCATTGCTAGCGCTCACCCTGACCTCCCTGAGCTATGACCTAACCTTGCATCTGCAGCATACATCCTTGCTTAGAAGCACAGACACTGCTGCGTTTGTTTGATCACTCGGGGGCTGGTACCTGTTGTTGCCAATTAGGAGAGTGAGTGGCTTTCACCAGCTCGCAGATGGCGTTGGCCATTGCTGGGAGGTTTTATCTGTTCCACCGTGGAAGAGGGGTAAAGCTTGCTTGACCGGGAAGTTGGGTGTGGATAGGCTGTTGTAGAGCTACAGGCATGAGAGAGCTAGATAGAGAAAGCCTTTGGGGCTTGCCAGAAGTAGTTCCTTACTGCATTCTAAATCCTGACACCTGAAAGAGTCTCCAGGCTAGAAGATCAAAAGTTGGGGCTGTTCTCAAGTCAAGGCAAAGGAGAATGTGGCTGGGATGTGTCTGTGTTCTCTATCAGATTGTCCAATCTATACTCAGTCCTTGCCGTTGCTATGCTACTCTGCTGTTGTTTACTCTATAAAATTGAGGCAAATAGTTACATTATTTCTTAATAATGCAGTTAGAATACTTTATTATTTGTGCAGTATTTTGAGCATGTAAAGCATTGTAAATACCATCTTTTTGCTTATTACATTAAGTATGCTGAAAAGTTTTTGATGTAAAAAGATAATTTCCAAATTTGTGAAATTTGGAAATTCCATATATGTGAATAGTTTTGTATTTCTGGGTTGGTAACTTGGCAACAAGATTTGCTAGTGCGAACAGTAATTCAAATAGGTTAGACTTGGCTATATGACCTTGCTGATGGGTGCTTAAGGAACTTCTTGGTTTTGCTCAGTGTGGGCTTTTGCATTTTCTTCTGAGGATTTTTGAGTGCAGTTTGGTTGTGGAGCTGCCAAGTGAGGAAGCACACAAAGAGTTTGAGCATCCTGGTTTCAGAGTTGATTGTATAGATGTGTCTGTGTATGTACATATATATGTATATGTATGTATATGTATGTACACATATATGTTCTGTATAGCATCTGTTGAAGTAGCTTATGATACGTTAGCTGTAGACAAACCCAGCTAACATTACACTTTGTACACTGCCATGGATATAATCTACTATGTGCTATAAATGGCTAATTTCTTGCTTCGTTAGCTTCATTAATCTATTGAGTCTTCCAAAGGAATGAGGAAAATGATACATTGTGTAAATGAATCAAAAAGAAGGGAACAACATTTCACAGCACCATTTAAATAGGAAAGGGGTTTGAGAAAATATGGAAGAAAGTTTGCTGTCACTGCTGCTACTTGTCAGTGTGTTTTCCAGGATTAATAGTCTGCCCCAGGTCCCCAGGCTGTGGGTGCTAGGAGCTGTTGCAATGGTAACAAGGAAGGTGGAGCAGGTTGGTTGGTGACCTCAAGGTGAGGTAAATAAAGTTGTGACAGCTAAACTGCAGTCTTGCTTGGAATTAGCTGCTGTCTGTCCCCCTGGATTTTCAGCAGTTACTCAGCTGGGACATACTAAATTCAGAAGTAATATTTTTGGATTGCCTGCTTGTTTGCTCATCTTGTGCTCTGTTGTTTTGTCTTAACACTGCTGCAAAGCTTCCAACTCTCTGCGTGCTGGAGTCAAGACTGTTGCAGTGGATGTATCAATTTCACAGCATTAATCCAGGATGCTCTAGATGTGTTTGCATAATGGGGAAAGGCTCTTGGTTCCTCCCTCTTTCCCAACAAGGGACTGTTGTCGGAATACTGCCAGAGTTCCCTTACTGTTCTCACTGAAGTACTAAAAAAAAAAAAAAAAAAAAAAATTTTTTTTTTTTTTTTATTCCATAACCTAGAGAGTTGCAATTTGTATTGGTAGAAAGCTTTTAACAGTTTGTCAGGGTATATCTACCTTACATTTTTTTATTAGAGAAAGGAGAGATGACTTCTCCTTCAAATCACTTCAACTTGATTTGTCATAGTAAAATGCCTTTTGAAAAAATACTTTGAGAGAATTATTAATACAGAATTATCAGTACGATGATGTTTGGCTGAAATTATTCTTAAAATACTTTTTTACATAAAGATAACTAATATACATACTTGTGTGACTGAGTTACATATTTAGGTTTGATATCAAAAAGACTAAGTATAGTCATCTGGACAGTTTGGTTTTTTTTAATAAAAATTTATATCCTCAAAGTCTTAACAGAAAACCAGAATGAACTTGTACTAAAAATTCCTCTAGTTAGTTGCTATGCGTATTTAATCTCTTACGTTACTCTCTCAGCTTGTGAAGATGTCTCTGGGCAGCATAGTCATAAAAAAGTATTAATATTTTGAAATCCTACATTTGAAATTAATGTAATAAGAGCTTTTATAACCTCTATGGCTAGTCTTGCAGGATTAAGAAAAATACTGCATGGTGCAGTGTAGTAGTCCTGTTTTGTGCCAGTGCCTTGGGAGAAGCAGCTCCATGTTCCATTTCAATATAAGCTATTTTCATTGTAGTATTATTATTATGCGTTTAACCACTGATGCAGAACATGGAATTGTTGTTTATATCAAGGCAACTTTCAGATACATACATTAGTTCTAACTTGCATCTCTTTGTACAGAAACTCCAGACAGTTCAGATTCTGGACTGGGAGCACAAGCGGATGGCGTGAAGGATTCATCACTAAGTGCGGTGGCTAATCCTAGCCTTTCAGCTCATGATGATTTGAAATCACATGAGCTATCCAATCTTCGCCTGGAGAATCAGCTGCTGCGGAATGAAGTTCAATCTTTAAATCAAGAAATGGCTTCATTAGTTCAGAGGTCCAAAGAAACACAAGAAGGTACTGTGGTTTGGAAACTCAACTGTAACGTATTACTAAAGTGTTTCTAGTGAACTAGAAAACAATGCTATTTCTGTGTTAGTGTTTTGCATTTATAATCTTTCTAGTTAAATTTGCATGTGTGACGTACCAAGTAAAATGACTCTTTTGTTTTCAGTATAATGAGCTGGGAGAAGCTAAAAGTCTTGTTCAATTCCATTTTATCGGCTATTGCAAAATAGTTATTTTCAAATAAGTAGAGTCCTTTAAATACTTAAAAATCTGACTACTTTCTAGCTGTAGCCTATAATCTCTGATGCCTGGAAACTGACAGTAAAAATAAAAAATATAGTATTTTTATATTACTTCTAGGTTTTTCAAAGCCTAATTAAATGACAAATATCGAACACGTGAATGTAAATTAAACACTTAAATGATAAAACCTTGAGCAGACTCCTGTTGCCAGGTTTACAACTGAGGGACTGCTTTTTTTTTTTTTTCGAAGTAACTGTATGAGCCAGAGCAGTTTAATTTCTGCTGAAGTTTAGAATGTGCTGTGAGGTTAAATTCAGAAGCCTTTCTAAGTATTCAGGCATTATTTCAACACTGGTATATTACTACTGGTTTTTAAGTTGAACTTATTGTCACAATGAGTTGAACTAGATGCTGTATGCAGAGGTTTCCAAAGGCTTGCTCAAACAGGGGTATTTGACCGTAGGCCATTGCAAGGATGGGACTGGTAAAATTTGTCATCTGCAGTGTGACACAGAATGAACTGCCCATTTTGAGATCACCCACAAAATGTTATGGGTCATGCTCTGACAACCCATCTGGCCTTTGTTACTTCTTGGTAGCTCATAAAGTTTCAGTGTTAATTCAACTTTGTTGTATTTAATTTTTCTAAGAACTGTGATGTGTGCATTCTGACCATTTAACAAGACCTTGCAATACCTACTTTAGTATAAACTTCAAATAAACTTCTTATTTTGTAGAATTGAACAAATCCCGGGAAAGGGTTGAGAAGTGGAATGTTGACCATTCAAAGAGTGACAGGATGGTTAGAGAACTTCGAGCTCAAGTTGATGATCTAACAGAAGCAGTTGGTGCCAAGGATTCACAGCTAGCTGTGCTGAAAGTACGGTTGCAAGAAGCTGATCAGCTCTTAAGTGCTCGGACAGAAGCTTTGGAAGCGTTGCAGAGTGAAAAATCACGGTACTTCGTAATTTCATAGTTCATAATTCTGCAAATAAGTAGAGTTCATAAAGAACTGAATTCTGCAAATAAGGAATAAGTTTGAAAATTCAAGGTAGATAATTTAGTCTCTAAGTATAAAGGTGAATAAACTAATGGGGAAAGGAATTATATCAGGATTTGAAATATGAGGTTTAAAGTTTGCTCAGAGGCAGCTCTGGCTGTTTTTGTCTTGAAAAATACATTTGCTTCTCTGCAAATATGAAGACCTTTCTGAATCACCTCAATGCTGGGATATGAATCAGCAGTTGGATACTCCAGCATATAGGTCAGGGAGGTGAGTGAGTCATTAACTCCAGGCCTCATACCTGTAGTAAACCATATTCAGTAATTTACTGGGTAAATTTTCAAAGATGGCCTAAAAACCAGGTAGTCATATCTCTACCTGAAAATCACGCTAGATTTCTTCTTTTCCAATTAATATGTATATCACTCTTTCAGGATAATACAAGACCACAGTGAAGGGAGCAGTTTGCAAAACCAAGCCCTTCAAACTCTTCAAGACAGGCTGCGCGATGCAGACTCTGCACTCAAGCGAGAGCAAGAAAGTTACAAACAAATGCAGGTTAGACATGAAGAGTAAGGAAGAGTTTCAGACTACTTTTGAGATCAGATCTGCGAGGTTCCAACTCCTTTCTCTTCCCCTTGACTTCAGTTCCTGTTCAGGGCACTAAGTGCTTGGAAAGATGTGCTGTGTGCTGCGCTAAGTATCCTTGGACACTAGTTTATTTTCTATATGTTATTTTGAAAGCTTCATGATTAAAAATTCTGAAGTATCAGTGCTGATAATTTTACTGTTTTTTCAAGCTAACTTCAATGTTAAAATGTGTTTTAAAACAAAATCAGTAATCAATTTAATTTTCCATGTTGTATTGTTAAACAGCAAATTGTTGTACAATTTTAATTGGTAATCTTAAAACTATTATGCTGGTTGATCACATCTGTGGTAAAGATGTGAGTACATCATTGCTGGAGACTGCTTTCCACACTTAGCCTGGCCTTTGTTATGAAAAATAATGTTTTCAAAAAGCTATATCAGCATCTCTGTGTTTTGGGTTTTTTTTAAATACATCAAAACATGGCAGACTACATTCGATAATATTTTTTGAGGGGGAAGCCTGCTTTTTGTTTGCCAAATAATAATAGGAAGATTGTTATTCCATCACTATTTCTGAATGAGGGAAAGTAATGCATGTTTTTACTCATAGCACTTGCTTAAGCAAGCAGGATTTCTTTCCATGTAGCACTAATGCATCTTGGAGGTGGTAGATATGAGGTGTTTTGTAGTTGCTTTTGAACTTTCTTTTTTCCTTTGTAGTTGAAACTGTGTTTAAACACTAAGTATTGTTTCTTTATTGCTAACAGAATGAGTTTGCGGCTCGTCTGAGTAAAATGGAATCAGAACGTCAGAACTTGGCAGAAGGGATAACAATAGCAGAAAGAAAGTATTTAGATGAAAAGAGACGAGCTGATGAGCTTCAGCAGCAAGTCAAAGTAACTAAAAACCACCTAGAATCTGCAAAACAGGAACTGACAGACTATAAACAGAAAGCTACTCGCATACTCCAAGTAAGCATGTCTGTAAAGAGATCCAGATCCAGTTTTTTAAAGTGTTATGCTTCAAATAATCTAATTTGTGGTGTTCTTTTATATGACCTGTAATATCTACTGACACCTACACAGAACTGCTACCAGTCTGCACTTTGTAAATTTAAGATTTAAGTAATTGAAATGGAAGTTCAGGTCCTGAATTTAAAAAAAAATCCAAGGAAACCTTTGCAGTTATTGTGCAACATCTGTCCGTGTGTTCCACATCCAAGAGTCCAATTCTGAGCAGATAGATAACTGGATGTAACCTACAATTTGCTCCACACCCACTATTCTTGAGTCAAGACTATTGCTCTATTCTGCTTGGGACTGAAACAGGGCATACAGTGGATGCTTATGCGTAAACCAAAAATTTTGTTATATATATTTTGAAAGGTTGCATCTGATCAGCGTTATACAAACAAAATTAGGTATTTTGTGCAGAGTTCTTTGCTGCTTTAGTTGACAAAGATACCAAAGCCAAACGTGGTCAATTTGAGTCTTGTTTTCAAATGTTAGCAAAATGTTAAAGATAAAGGTGTCTGTGTAGTATAATTAGTTTAATCTGATATCCAAGGTCAAGTTTTAAATTATCTTGATAGATATGAGGAGCATGAAGTCAGAAGTAAACATTGAGCTAACATTAGATTGACTCTTAATAAAATAGTTCATCCTCTTTCCCAGAGGAGTTCTTGCTGTATTTGGCCTTGACTTGGCTTTGTTGGCAGGAGAAAGGAAGAACTGAAAAGAGATCATTTTTTTCTTTAATCTGTTAGTGTCTATCTTCTCTCTTATGGTAGCTGGAAAGCCAGAATTGGTATCCATGACATGTTTAACATTCCAGACACTTCTAAAAAGAAAAGCTGGACCCTTCCTCGGGTAACATAGGCATTCAGTAAATCCAGTCTCACAGTGTACAGGAAGTCAGAAGAATTATCAGTAGGGAAGCATTTTCATTTCAAAATGTGTAGGGTCATTATTAACTTGGCTAAAATAACTGATAAAGCAGTTCTTTTACTGTATGTCTACAACTGAACTTTAGAGCAAAGTCATTTTGGCATATTCCAGTTGAGCGCTTGTTAAATACTGCAATAAATAATATCTCATTTATTATTTCAGTCTAAGGAAAAGTTGATAAACAGCTTAAAAGAAGGCTCCGGTATTGAAGGCCTGGATAGCAATACTGCAAGCGCAATGGAACTAGAAGAACTGAGACATGAGCGAGACACTCAGAGAGAAGAAATACAAAAGCTAATGGGGCAAATACAGCAGATGAGAACAGAACTGCAGGTATCTATGACTATGTACACACATGGTGTAGCAAACTGTGTGTGTGTACTTTAGGGCTGTTGCTTCTAGTGTTTATTTGGCCTGGTATTAAAATAAGCCAGTTCTTGATCAAGGTGAGACCAGGGCTTATTGATACCTAGGTTCTCTCCATGTTCTTTCTCACCACTTCAGTTATGTGCGAAGAATACTACAGATACCACTTCTCTCTTCCCTCACCACTGTGCCCTCCTTTTGAGGGAAGCGTTTATTTCCAAACAAGCATGGTGATTTCTGTAGAGATCGCCTATCTCCTTTTCTGCAAGGGCTACTAATCCTTGAAGCAGCTGTAATCCGAGTTGTCTGCTGGCATAATTGGCTCAATGTAGCAGTTGCACGCAAGCCTACTTCATGCAGTTTTAGCCTGTAGACAATAGAAGGTAAAAAGTAGAGGCTTTGAATGTTCACAGCATGCATTTATTTTATTACTGTATTAGTAAAAATATTCTGTATAAAATGACAAAATGAAATTAATTCAATATGCCCTCACCTTCCTTTTCCTTTGAAGCTATATTGCAGATACAACTTTTTTTTGCTGTTGCCAGTGACAAATTGCAGTATTGTTTGAATGTTAGTGAAATGGTGACATTTCTATTCATTTCAGGATATGGAGACTCAGCAAGTAAGTGAAGCTGAGTCAGTGAGAGAACAGCTTCAAGACCTACAAGACCAAGTAGCAGCACATAAAACGGCCAAGCAGGAGGCAGAAGCTGAACTAGAACGGCAGAAGCAAGTGAGGAATTCTTGAAAGCTGATTGGTTTTATTTTAGGCTTCATGTGGTGTCATCAGTAAAGCGTTTGGCTTAATAAGAAAGCAGCTTGTACAGAATTTGGGTTACTTTTTGTCTATATTCCAAAGAAATCCTCAACAGCTTGATGAACATCACTTGGCTAAAGAAAGCGTAACCAGTACTAAGCAATGGACGGGCCTTCTAGGTACTCCTCATAAACAGATATCTGATGTGTTAAAGAATAAACATGACCCTGGGGAGTGCCCAAAATTGGTCATGATCTGAAATTTTATTCAGAGAGGGGGAACAATCAAACAATAGAGATATAGTCATATTTGTAACCATTATTTAGATCAAGAAACTCAAATACTGAAACTGGTTACTGTGGAATTTCATGTGCTCAATTACTACATGAGATTGAGCTCTTAAAACAATGTTATTGTAGTACCAATTCATAGATACTATTTTTTTAATCCACTTGTTACTCAGTTCTGAATCTAAACCTTGTTAGATTTGTTGTTCCAAACTGCTCTGTAAGACAAATTACTGATAAAATTATGTTAATGAATTTTGTCAGATGGTGTCATCTTTTTAAGCAAACTCCCTCATGATTTATTTTTTCATAGATTCATAGAATACGATGTTGGAAGGGACCTCAAGGATCACCTAGTCCAACCTTAAGTGTAGTTTAAGCGAGATGGGCCAGCACCTGTCAAGATGAGTCTTGAAACTGTCTAACGTTAGGAGAATCCATCATTCCCTTGGGAGACTATTCCAATATTTCCAATGACTCCTTGTAAAAAAGGAGTCTCCTTCCTCTTGGTAGTCACCCTTCAAGTACTGGTACCTCGTAATAACGTCTTCCCTAAGCCTTCTCTTCTCAAGGCTGAACATATACCCATTTTTCGCAGCCTTTCTTCATACAGTAGGTCTTCCAGTCCCCTGACATCCTCCTGATGGTCATCCTCGATTTAAGCAGTTTGTGCTAAAAAGGGGGGGAAGGGGGGAAGGTAAACTCAGTTGTCACAGTAGAAAACAGACAAATGCTTTTCACCCTATTAAAAATATTTCTCTGAAAGAACTCATGTAAAGAGAATTAATAATGAGGAAAGCATGAGAGTACGCTGTATCTGCTAGGAACAATTTATCTTATAGGATTATCTGTCCTTCCAGAAATTACATTTTAATGAGATGCTAGCAGCTTGAACTAATTAAAAGGCAGAAGCCAAGGTCTGCTCTTAATGATTAACTCATTTTTGTTATATCAAAGCAGATGGTAGATTGTATTTTGTTACTCATCCCCTTCTGAGGGGTATATTTTAAGTCAATACTACATACAGAAAATTGAGGTGAATTTAAAAAAGAAGGCATTATCATTTATTACAGAAACTGAAGTATTCCTTTTGATGACATGTTTACATGTGCTTTTAAAGTAGTTGTGTGCATTGATACTTAATACAATTACAGTCTGATTTGGAAATTCCTTTAACTATTGCCATAAGATTTCTGAGACTGAAGATGGAAACTAAGTAGAGGTGTTATTTCTTGTACATCTGATGGTTTGAAGGGAGAATAGAATTATCTGTTTTCTATAGCAACTGACAGCTGAAGTAATACAGCGATTTGAAGATTGTCTTAATTTAAAATGTAAGCATGACAGGTCTTTTAAGTCAGTGTTAAAATAGCCATTAAATCATGGGAGTAACAAAACCTCTTGTTAAATTTGCTGTTCAGTAAGTTATCCTTTACTAATATTCCTGCTCCTTTTACAGCCATTATGTTAATTTATCCTGAACTTTAAAGGAATATCTCTGTCATATAGAATTATAGATAGATATGCCAACGGTTTTTAAACACTTTTAAAAAATAGTATCTAAGATTGATGAGTTTTAGGAATGCAGATTTGGCCCCCCCCCAAGCATTTCCTAATTGTTTAAGTTACCATATAGACATTGTTTCAAGATGGCCAATATAGTAAATTATGAGAGTATAAGGAAGCTGAGTCATTGTCCCAATGAAATTGTGTGACTCTTAGTAAACTAGTCTGGATTAATATTTATATTAGATCAGTCTCCACAATAGAATTTGGTAAATCTTGTAAGTTGTCTTCATACTCAGCTTTCTTTTCTTTTTTTTTTTTTTTCCCCTTCTTAGCCAGACACTTAACTTTAAATTTCGGTTTATATTGGATTGCAGCATATTGCCTTTTTGTGTTCTGCTGTGAAACTCTAAATAAGGTAATGTCTCTCAAAATACACACGTATAAAATCTTCTATTTCTGATGCTTTTTATAGGAACTCCATTATACTGAAGAAGAATTGTATCGAACAAAGAATACTTTGCAAAGCAGAATAAAAGACAGAGAGGAAGAAATCCAGAAGCTCAGAAATCAGGTACTGTGTATCTATAGGAAATAACTTTATCACCTTTGATTATTACTTCTCATCGCTGTTTTCATAATTTGATAACACTGTGCAAAAGAAATATAAAGGCTCTACTAATGAGTTAGTGTACTTGTTTTCAATACAGAGTAGAGTTTTGAGTGGAGGGAGTACAAGAAGGGAACCATGAAGTAGTAAATTACATAATTTATAATTGCCTGTGCTTTTCTTGTCAGAGGAAAAAATTGATTTGTGTTGCAGCTAGGCCTGATGGGGTGATGCTGGATCAACATTCTTCTACTTGAAAACTAAAAATGTTACTGGTGCTTTATTAGGTCATCATGATTTCTGCGAAGATCTATTTTAATGGTCATTAGAGTATAAGTAACGTCCTACAGACTCAGGGATCCATCTAGCCCAATGTTCTCTCTTGGACAGTGGCAATGAGGCCAGCATGTGAGCCTCGCCACTTTCTTCACTCCATTGTACTTGTGCTTGTACTCCCTTGCTCAGCATCAGCAGTTTAATTAGGGACGTTACTGTTTAAGTCCCTAATAAGTCCCATGATTATGTTTATGGACCTATTTTCCTTGAATGAATCTAATCCCTTTTGGAACCTTCTGATACGTGTCACCACTCTCCCCCTTGGGCAGCATGAAGACTTAGGCCTCATTTTGTGTAAATTATCTTAGTGTAATGAAAAGTAGTCTGTATGTAGAGAAATTTAATAGTCTAGAGTCAACTATGGTTGGCTGTACAGTTAGGATGAAAGAGGATTTGGAAATGGTCGTGTTATGATACAAATTTCTTGAGCCTGTTGGCAGATATTTTTCTCAGAATACTGGCCTCAGGGCTACCTGCACGTGCCCTGGTGCGTTGCATCTAATTTGTATTTTTGGTATTCGCTGCATCTGGTTCCAGCTTTCATCTTTGTGGTATAGGATACTACAAGTGGCGGGAGTCCAAGGCTGTGATGAATAGATGAGCTATTGCACTTATGGCTAATCTGGTGATTTCTGTTTGCTTTAAATATTTCCTGCAAATTGAATGACGTGATCCATGTCTTCACTTGCTGAATAGCAGTTTCTATTTGTTGGTACAATCATGTTTTCTGCCTGAGTGCCCCTCAATTCTTCTGCCATGTCCTACATTTTCAACATTTTCATTCAAGCTTTTGTATAGAATGGCATCAGATTCTCCCTATTTGTACTGAGATTCTTCTTCCTGACTTCTACATACTCAGTTGTTTTGTAAAGTTGCAAGTCCGAGAGCCAAACTGGATTATCTTGCTATTGTCATGCCTACCATTGAAACTCAGCTCTGAGGCATAGTTATGATTTTTGTGATCAAACTTATGATTATACAGAAATGTTCATGATTAGATGTGGAAAACATAGGAATACATTTTTACATTGAGTTCCTTCCGTTATGTAAAGCCGTCTTTTAGCAACTGTTGAAATTTAAGTTTCTTCTTTATTATGCTCATTGGTGATCATTTTGATATTATTATCCAGTAACATTTTTGCGGTGGGGTAACTTGCTTCTTAGAGGGGTTAGATTTTGAGGAGTTTTGTAATGTATCAGTTGATCAGTCTTTGAACTTACTCTGATTTCTTTTTTGCTTTGTTTTTTTAGCTCACAAACAAGGCTCTAAGTAGTAGCAGTCAGATCGAATTAGAAAATCGGCTTCATCAGCTGACAGAAACTTTAATTCAGAAGCAGACCATGTTAGAGAGCCTGAGCACAGAGAAAAACTCACTTGTCTATCAGCTGGAACGACTTGAGCAGCAGCTGAAGTGTATCCAAGGCACTAGTACTAATGGACCTTCCATTAATATGGCAGGCATTGACGGTTCTGAAGGTAAATAAGGAAATACAATACTTAAAACTCTGTCCTTTCTTTAGTTCAGGCTTTTGTATTTCCTAATCCCTTTCCCTGAAAGTCTGACCTTATAAGGAAAAAAAAAATGCTGAGAATATGCAGCTTGTGCCAGAGACCTTGTCAATAGCAGCCAGAATAAAAAAAATAAAGTAGAAGCTTCTTTTTGTGTGTAAATGACCTCAACAATGAAATTGGCTTTATTAAGTTGACTTAATTCTCAATACCATGACACTATTGGAACAATTGTCTTTACAAGTTCTGTCACAGGTGCAAATAAATCTATCTTTTGGGGTTTAAACTGAACATCAGAACCAGCATATAAGCCTTCTCTGGTAAAAGGATTGGGGAGGTGAGCAAGAATGGGATACTTCACTTTGAGAGCTGATCAGAATTCTAGTTGAAATAAAATTTCCCCTTGCTTTCTGTTTTTCTTGAAAAGCAGTTTAAAATATGGTGGTTCTGCTAAGGTTGGTTTGTCTGTGCTGTGTAGCGATCATCTGGTATCTCCAGGAGAACCTCAGCAATTGATTTAAGGTTTTGAGATGTTACTTTTTCAAAGTCAAAGTTTGTAATTTTATGTGTATATGGTAAGTAACTTTAAAAGCAATGGACAATTACTAAGAGGTATAAAATTACAATCCAGACTTTTGTTTCTCTGCTTACGAAAGATTTTTAAAAATATGGCAGGAAAATTGGCAGATTTGAAATTTATTTCCTTTTGGCTTGCTTTTAAGTAATTTCAGTAAGTTTAGTTACACAAAGGTATCTAGCTCAGAGTCTATTTTAATAAAGTTGATACATAATAAAAATGTAAATAAAGTAGAAATTTTTTGAATATGCAAGTTAATATCAGAAATTCTATCCAAGTTTTACAGTGTGAGAAATAAAAGCAAATGGAGAAATTGTGACAGTATCAAACCCATCATTTTACACACTTAATAGGATTACTTTTACATGATACAGCTGAATATTAAGATGTCCATCTAGTGAAATACTAGAACTAAAATAGATTTTTAAAATACACTAAATTGAAAAAGCATTTGACTTGATGGTAAGTTTATCAAGAATCCCACCCTCAGAACACACTCCTCTGCCCCCAGCAAAGCAGCACTAATATATCAGATTAATCACTTTTTTAATAGTATTTTTATATATCTTTGTTATACATTACTGATTTGTTTTACTTAAATAGCATCTTAGCTGGTTTTAGACTAATGAGAGTTGTTGCTTTTCCCCCTTCAAATAGGTGCTCGTATACGTAATGTTCCTGTCCTGTTCAGCGACGTGGATACCAACATGGCAGGAATGTATGGGAGAGTGCGCAAAGCTGCCAGCAGCATAGATCAGTTTAGGTAAGAGTGTCCTAAGGGAACGTATTTTGTAATTGCTGGAATCCTTTTCCATTTTTCCAGTGGCACACCTGTTGTGAATTGCTTCTGTGAAAGTAAAAGTAAAAAATAATGAAGCTACAGTACAGTGTAAATAACTAAATATGGGCCTAGTTCACTTGGCTTTCCTATGATATTGATGTCCTTGGGATTTTGCAAATTATAGTCCATTATTTAAGCAATGTTCTTGTAGATTCTGATACAAGGCATCACTAAACTATGAAAACAAACAAACAAAAACCAACCCAAACCCCTAGCCTTTATTATTACCATCTTCAACCTTTTTCACTTCCAGAGGGTTTGACTGTGCCTCTGAACACTGCAAGGGCGTGTAACTGGAGGAGTGTCAGATTTATTCTTCTACCCCTGTTTAGGCATCCTGATGAAGACAAGATTCTGGGTTCTGACTCAGTGCAGCTGTTTACCTTGAAAGATAATCTGTTCAAGTAATTAGGAAACAAAAATCATTCTGGATCCAGCAAAAGACTTGCTTTGATCCCTTTTCTGAGCCCTTAAGCTAATTGTCAATATTCACAACAAAGATCTTCTCCAAAACTTGAATCAAGTACCAGTAGAAAACAAAGTTGGGTAATGCTTTTTAAGCCTTTGAAAGCAAGATACTTTAACAGTCCTTTGTGCTTCCATGGTACTTAATTTCATTGTGAAGAATATCAGGATTATGTGTGGTGCTTTAATACTAAACTTTGTTTGGCACTATCATGCTCACTTCAGTATGCGCATGTGGTTTCTTAACGGATGTTATTGAGCATGCATCTAATGCAGAATGCTTTCTAGCGCTGTAGAAGTAAACTTGGAAAACCTGTGTCCTTTTCATCTAATGAAATACAAGAATGATAGTGATCTATCAGCTCTTACAAAGGAATTCAAGATTTCAGTCTCTTAAATCTTTTTGGAAGATTCATGACTGCTCCTCAAGTAACATTTGACAAATATGTATCGTATTTGTGAGTTTTAAAATACCTGTACAACTCTTGGGTCTTAGCTCTTTTTCACAAATTCCGAGTCTAGCATGTAATAAGAAAACTTAGGAGAATGTGTTTTATGGACGGAATTCTGAATTTTCTCGCTCTGTTTAATGTCTCGAATAAGTTAAGAAAAATTCAAGTCACAAAGAAAGCCATATATATTACATGAGCTGCTGTTTATGAGTTTGTGGTGGTTGGAATGAGAGGAACAGGAACTTACAGTTCAGTGCTAACTCGTGCGTTTTGTTCTTCTCTTGTACTTGTGTAGCATTCGGCTGGGAATCTTTCTAAGGCGGTATCCCATAGCAAGAGTCTTTGTAATCATTTACATGGTGAGTGAGCTCTCTTTAAGAAGTGTAATGCAAGATTTCTATAGCTGACTTATATAATACTTCTAGAAGGGCAAGATGTTTGATGTTCAAAAGGTTGTATAATTAATAACATATTTTTCGTGAAGCAGACTAAATAGTACTTATGTAACTTTTTGCATTTTTGGCGTCATGTTGCTTGGCTGTTTTCAGTCTTTCCCAGGAATTCTTAGTATAGCAGCCTTGGAAACATTCATGTAGCTGCCATCTAAAAGACTGTAAAAGTAGAGTTTTCATACTGCAGGACAGACTAATAGTGACCAGTTGCCGAGGCTGACTCACCACACCTGCGTGCACTGCATTTCGGAAAATGACATCTATTATGGCATTATCTATTATTTCTAATATTTGGCTCTTCACGTTTTGTTCAGTAACTAGTAATGACACTTCAATAGTAGCTGAAAAAGTAGCAAGAGAAGTTTTTCAGAAGAAATAGTAGAAAGTTGCTCATCTGTGCCAGGTGAGATTGTCAGACTGAAAATTGCTGAAATTTCAGTTCCTCCGTTTCCCACTGGAGGGCAGATGTCCGTCAGTTTAAGTGACCTGTGGGAAGGTAGGTGTGCAGTCTGCTCCCCTTGAAAGTATTCCACTGGTTCAGCTTTATAATTAAGAAAAAAAAAGGTTGCTTGAGAAGGCATGACAATTCTTCTGACCAGTTCCTGAGAACAGCTGTCACTCTTTCGGGATGTAAAGCAAGTAGACACACATGAATAAAGGGAATGACAGTTTTACCCTGCAGTTGCACATTCACTGTAAGGAACAGGGCTGTTTAGTTCCTGACCCGTCTCTCTCTTCCTGTTCATGGCTTAGACTTACCAAATATATGAATAAAATGCTTTATACCAAAACACTGAAGACTTCTACCACCGAAGCTGCTATCTGATGTGAAACTCAATGGTGGAGTTGTAGATTGGGCTGTATATTAGGCGGTCAGTCACAGTTACCCTTCTTCAGCTTGAACCTAGACTATGACTATTGCAACTTGAATTTTTTGTTGTTGGGTTTGTTGGGTTTTTTTTAAAGGAAATGAGGCTTATGTATTCTGTCAGTTATCTCCCTTGTTGCACCCCCAGCAGCTTCTATTCTAATTGGATCGTTTCAACCAAATTTGAATGAGAATTAACGTTCCTAAAAAGTTCATGAAGTTGCCTCAAATCGGTGTCAGTGGTAAGGAAAGCAGAACTCGGGTGTTTTACACAGCCTGGTATCAGCCCATTGGCACAAGAGCAGTGGCTTACCAGTCACTCGAGGCGGATCACGTAATGTGCTGGCCGGGGACTGGATATCAGAGAGAACAGCTGGGGTTACTGCGGCATGGAGGGAAAGAGAAGCCAGAGGACATAAATCCATAGGAAACCAGGATGCCTTAGTTTTGATGTTTGTGTAAAATCTTTGGTTTTCTGCAAATGGCTTCTTCCGAATCCGACCCAGCATTTCATTATGCAAATAAGAATTTTTTTTCCAGGAGTATCTGAATGATATGAAAAATACTGAATCAAATATTTCTACAAAAGTAGGTTTTATTAGCTCTCATTGAGAGCTCTCATATTTACTGCTGCTGTGAACGACGATTGTCAGTACTGGTAAGTTAATTCTTTTTTTTCTTTTCCCAGGCGTTGCTTCATCTCTGGGTGATGATTGTTCTACTTACCTACACCCCAGAAATGCATCATGACAGTCCCAGTGGCAGATAGACTGAGGCAGGACCATGTGCTGTGCCAATGTAATTCAGACTGGCAGAGTCTCTAGAATAATCAGTCCTGAAATATCAGCAAACGTTCCGCATAGTTTTTAGGAAGAATGAAAACCGTCATGCCTGATTTATCACTACTTTCCAAAAACACGTATATATAGTAGCGTTTCCAGTTTACCTAACGGAGCATCGACTTCCTGGAGAAATGAAGCTATTAAGTTACACTCTGGTTAGCCTTTACATTTTATGTAGACCTTCTGGTGGGTAGTAGAAAAGATATGGAGTGCACCTACAGAGAAATGCAAGGATTTCTGAAATCACAGATGTATACAATACAAACTATTTTAGATCATACTGGATGTGGGCTATGGTCAGGTAATAAACTGTACTTAGCAATTCAAATAAACTTTATTCTTTCTGGTTTCTTTCAGTCTGCTTTTGCACTTCTGGTTTTAACTTTGTAAATAATAGGCTTTTCCTTAACATGTTAAACTGAAAAAAGGACAATGGATTGGTGCAATATCTTTTTGTAAATAAGTTGAAAAATAAAATATTATGCGTTCTTCTCAACTTTGTATTCCTAGTGCAATAGGTGTATCTTTCCTACCAGCTGAATAGCAGCTCTGCCTATGTAAAGGCTGATATTTTAGCTTTAATAGAGAAAGAGAGGTAGTTTTGAGAAAGAAGGTTCAAAGTATTTGGAAATGATGGTGGGTTTTTTGCACTTGAAATTTAAGTATTTTACCTGCATTTTCTTATCTCTCATTACTAGGTGTCTTAATCAGATCTTATATTCTTCAAAATATTTATTTTCTAAAGCTTTGGGTACTTAATTAAAGCTATTTCTATACAATATATATCAAAACTTTCTCATGTCTAAGCACCAAATATACTAATAAAGAAACCTTATCAAATATTTATCATAAACTCCATAACACCAAACCTACTGTAATAGTTCTGTCTTTAGACTGTGGCATTCTGTAGTTAGGAATTCTCAATGTATAACAATACAAGGTCACTTTCTTTCCCAAGAAATTTGTTTTCTTGTGTGGTGCTCAAAGCTGAGTCACAGAAAGGTGACTGCAAGCAGTTTGTCACTCCTGCTTTTAAGAATATGGTTCACTTTTCATGTGGCTGGAACACACTAAGCAGCAGGTCCTGTGCATGCAGTTTGTCATGCTAACTGCTACAGAAGTGTTACAGGAGACAAATGACTGTATTGCTGCTCTGATCTGATCTTGCAGAAGAAACATATTTTGATGAGCTAAGTAATAAAAGAGAGCATTTACTGTAAGCTGTGTCCCTTCCCTCTGTCACATTTGCTGTACTTTGCCTGTTGCATGTTTTCAATTCTGGTATTAAAGCCACTTTTGAACCCTGGGGAGAGCCGATTGCTATGGAAGGAGATCAGGTAAGGACCTCTGTACAGTCTTTTTCTGAACATAGGCATTTTTTTTCCATGTAAAACTTCCAAACCACTGTATCTTTGGATACTCCAGTATATTGTGACAATTTAGGGGGGGAGGGACAACACATTCTTTGTGGTATAAACCCTTTACAGCTGTGCTGACATCACACTAGCCGCATGTCTATTCTTGCTGCTTTTTTCCCTGTGCTTTTCTCTTTCCTCCTGGAGTCCACAGACTTTCTGTTTTGGTAACTCTCTAAAGCTACTGTAGTGCTTCTAGAATGCTATATCATAGATTAATATTCTTAAATTCTTCCAGCTTTTATGCTAGAAATTTTATAGGGCTAAGCACTGTAAGATTCCTGCTGACTTGTGCCTTTGAGCTAGGCTTTTGTATTTCATAATCAGTTTGGGCATTTGTGGTGTTGACCTCTGTGATGTCTTAGAGTTGAGAATAGTATCTTTAGGGTGCTTGAGTAGTATCAGCCTTGTGTGCTTGACTTGTGTGTGTGTTACTAAGATGTTCCTGGTGTTACTCCTTGTCCATGAAATGATGTATAACATAGTTTTCCAACTTCAGTTCCCACCTTTACCATCTATTAATTTTCCTCTTTTTTTTTTCCTTTTATTTTTTGGGGGGGTGGGTATACTTGTAAAAGAAGGGCACCTTGAGTACCTGAATATATTCTGATTTTTTTAAAGATGCAAAGTGAATGACCACACTGTGAATCGGTATTTTCACCTGGTAAAAAATGTGGAAGTAGGGAGCTTACAGTCACAATTCCTTGCCAGGGGCCAGTACGCAGAGTATGAAAAGCCTTGATTATGGTGTTAAACTGTTTCAGAGCTATAAAAGAAAAACAAAGAACTCCTTAAAGCTTTTGTATAAACACACAGAATTTTTGCTCCCATAATTCATTTTAATAAGCTGCACATGATGCAGTGAAAGAACACAGAAGACCATGCGATCGAGTCTATAGGAATATAAATGTCAAATTTTGAGTGGAACAGTGAGATGTACTTCCTGCCTCCAATTGGCAATGTTGGGCTCCGATGTCGTCTGTATAGATTTGCGAAGTGTGCCACAGTTATGGGTCAAAGGTGACATCAGGACACCATTTCAGCAAGCAGCGCCTAATGGTGTCAGGAGGTTGCCTTACGGAACAGATGGCTTTGGAGCGAACAAGAAGCTTCTGTTAGCCTCTATCTTAAGCGGCAGGAGGATATTCCAAGTGCCAAGTCTGTTCTTGAGGGACTATCATACTACCAGGCAGTTAAACTACCTTGACTTCAGAGACCAGCATAGCAATGTAGGGATTTAAAATATATTTTGTAAATGCTGAACCTACCTTTCCATGCTCTGTAGCCTAGCGCCAGAAATAAATGGTCATAGTAACTCAGAGAAAATAGGAATCTTTGTCTCCCAGCTGCTGTATCGCACTGCCTTAAGAGCACAATAGGCTATTGTGCGGCTGAAGAAAAGTCCTTTTACTATTTCCTTCCTTCTAGGACTGAAACTGCTCCAGGTACCAAGTGTGCACATTGAAAAAGTCAAAAGGATGAAAAATGAGGAAGAGAGGGTTGATAGGGAGCATCAGATTATTTATTTATATTTATTTTTCCCCTCTCCATTGGTCCTTTGTCTCTGTGCTATAGTCAGAAGGACAGAGTGCATTATGCCGTGTTTCTGGAAGGGAGAGGAAGGAGATGTCCCCACTGGGATGGCCAGCAGCAGGCTCAGGGAGCTGGCAGAGTGCAGGCAGGGAGCTGGGAGCTGCTCCCGCAAAGAACACTGCAGAGGGAGGCAGGGATGGATAGCAAGAGCAAGACTACTCCTTATCCGATACTTTGCAGCCAGAAAAGGCCTGTTTGTTTCAGATGGTGATCATCTTGGTACACATTCAATGAGGTAGAGGTACTTGATGCCAGATTTGGTTTTCTGCAAAAGAGGGCTTTGTGTCAATACTCACAAGCCCTCTTGTGATAACAAACTCTTCTTTGCCGCCTTGGTTTGCTGATAACTGGTCTCTCTGCTTTATTTACTGTGCCAGGTCAGCCATGCGTATACCAAGGAAGTGACTTTATTGCTTGATTGCAGATAACATTCACAAGGGGGAAATCAGACTTGCACGGTAATCAATTTATTAATTTCTCATCAGTAGAGATGAGAAAGATGTTGCTTTACCATAGAGAATGGATTTCTTTGCTTTCCTCCTTTGCTGACCAACTGCAGCCTGGTTATAAGATCTGCCATAACTGTGTTACTAGGTATTTAGCCATGAAACTGTAAAGCACTTTTTATGAATAATATGGAGAATTTATTAGAATTTCAATTGCTTTCCTCTGTATGTTACTGTCTTGCCCTACACCTTAAGTTTGACTCGGAAACAGGCAGACAGATGTAAGCAAAGCAGAAATTGTGAGAGATAAATAGTAGCTCCCCAAATTATCTGCCTTATTCTAACAGGCATCTGTGTCCATGCACTCATGTCAATAATCCTCTTAGATACATAGCTTCAGATACGCACTCATGAATTTAATCTGTATGTTGTGGTACCCAAAGTTGGGCTGCTGGCAGAACTGGACCCCATCACTGAATTCCACAAATAGCAGAATAATCTTCCAGGCTCTCCCTAGCCAATGTTGCTTCCTGCCAATACTGCTTTAATTCAATGTTTGTGTATCAAGGAGTGAGTACAGGCTGTTCAGACAAAGTATCCAATACCACAGGCAGCTCAGGAACTGGAGGAGTTGTGGGCTGTTGAATAGATCCAAGACGTACGTGAATCAAGGTAGGGGAAAAGCTTGGGCTTGGAGCACAAAGACAATTTTCAAGTTGGAGGGAAAACAAAAACTGCTGATTCATGATTACAAAACTCTGCTAATGATGTGGTTAAAAGTCTGAGAGGTCAAATCTCCTGTAAGAGCCTTGTGAGAAAATAGAAGGAATGACCTTTTTGTGCCATGACTTGAGCTTTTCTAATCAAGGAATCAGAAGTATGGATGGGTATTTCGTCTAACACTGACCTTTCCTGTGCTGAACTTTAACTCTTTTCAGACAGATATTGTACATGCAGCTTTTAATGTTTGCATGTTCAGTTCAAATAGGGCAAATCCTATTC
Organism: Coracias cyanogaster; assembly: GCA_033124195.1. NCBI lineage: Eukaryota > Metazoa > Chordata > Aves > Coraciiformes > Coraciidae > Coracias > Coracias cyanogaster. The sequence goes on from JAVSBS010003316.1 coordinate 22,805, forward strand.
TGAGTCCACATTTATTGAAGAGAAACTGGAGGAGGACACAAATAAGCAGGACCTTGAGCTCTGTAGCAGCTGTTCCACAAAACTAAGTAGACATGTTTGGTAAAGGTCTGTGATAAGAAAATGTTGTTTCATTCACTACAGCTACAAAGCTGTAATTAACCAATTGTGGCAAAATATCTGATATAATGCAGGAAAGATCTGGGCTTGAAGGAATGAGATAGAGTGAACATTTGTTGTTTGGGGTTTTTTTCAGACAGAATAGGAGTCTGTTTTTGTATTCATAGTGAAGGGGACCATTATCAAAGACAGCACCTTCTCCAGTCTTGTGCTAATGTACTTGGTATGTTTTCTTAAAAGCTTGTATAGAAAATATCACCTTAACACTAGTGTGTCACAGCAGCCTGGAATAGAGGTAAATTTTACATGCGAATTCAAGAAATAATTAAGTCCTAAATTACTCTATTTTAAAAATTCAGAAGCTTTTTGAAAGCATTTGCATTGATATCTTTAGTGGTGAGAAAACATAATCATTCACAATTAGCATTTAATTTGTAATTAGATAACATATTCTGATGGATTAGAGATGGGAAATGCCAGTTTTCTGCCCAAAGAAGTAGGTGCTTGAAGAGATCCCTGCCCGTGAGCATCCCATCTCCACTGCAGCATCCCTGGCAAGCTGGGAGGGAATCTTCCAGTTTCATTCCTGCTGTGGCAGCCTGGGAGGTTGCACAGATGCAGCAGATGAAATAAAGAGCAGAAATTAGTATTTCTCCAGCTGTTCATGCTAGTTTTTAAAGCTTTCCCCATACAATAAAGACAGCTTAGCTTGAATTGCCTACCAGTTTCTGCCAACTGGATAAGTGGATTGAGATTTTCCCAAGTGACATCTCCTAAAAACATATTTGTTTTGGAAAGCCTTGATTGTCCTAGCCCTTGCTAACTTAGTGGGCCATGACTTTGACCTTTGCAGGACACTCAGCTGGCCACAAGCTGTTCCCATATGAACTTTTGCAGCATTTACTTCAGAGAAGTAAAAAGCTCTGCTTTTGCAGAGCTTCGTCTGCACCGTCTTCTTTGGAGAGCCATGCAGACGGTGGAAGGCACCTTGATCTGCAAGTGTGTGGCCATGGCCCTGAGGAGTCTGGTTTCCCCAGGCTGCTGCCAGACCCTGGGCAGCTGGTCAGGCATCACAAGTACAAGTGACCCCGTCTGCAGTGGTGGGAGCGGGAATGGCCATCTCATGCTAGGCATAGGATATCAAGGACCCAGACACACCTGGCTCATCTGTGACATGTGTGGCCATAAAGCCTTGCCTTGACAGGTGGGGGTCTAATTGCACATGGTGTTTTGGCAGGATAGCAGTAGGGGAAGTTGTCCGAACTTCTGCTTCCAAGCTGGAAACAGAAGCAGCATTGCCTGTGGAGGAGATGAGGGGAATGCTGCCTATGCTGCTGCACCCAGGGGCTGAACACCCACCAGGGCTTGTTCATGGGCCAAAAATCCTGCCTCTGCCTCTGAGGGTCAAGGAGGGAAATAAAGGTTGTCCAAGGACTAGGGGCCTGGCTTTGCAGCCAGAACAGACCCTTCCATATGCATAAAGCATAAAGCAGAGCTGTGTGATCACCTGTATCAGTTAGACGTGACTGTTTATCATTAATTCAAGGTTATTGAAAGCATTGGTTTGAACTTCCTGCATCTGCTGCTTCCCAAGGGTTCACAGAGGGATCAATTATGCAATGAAAGACTTTAATAAAAGTGAGCTGCTGCTTTGGTGGGGGCTGTGCACTCGCAGCCTGAGCCAGGCTGTAAACACAGCCAGCGACGAGACCCATTGCTGCTGCGACCAGACAAGCATTGCCCCAGCTTTGCCCACCTCTGGCTCTGTGGAGGCACTGGGATGAGATGGTGCACCCACTCAGAAACATTCACCTCATCAAATCTTATACCTCTTGCTGAATTTATTTACTCTTTCTTTTTTAGTATAAAACTTGGAATACCTTGTATTTGGTGGGGAGAATCAAAGAACTGTTCATATTATTCCCATAGCTTGGCATGAGACTTTGCAATACAGTTTTATGAATTATTTTCCTAGTGTAAATGTTATACCTAAAGCTGAGTACTTGATGATGAGTGGGGAGGAGGCTGAAAGAAGCTCAGCTGTTACATGTGTTTTAAGGAAAGTGAGGACCAGCTCACAAAAGCACCGTTTCCGGGCAGTTATTAGTTTCTTTGCCTTAATTTCCACTTGGATGAATCAGGCCTTTTCAAGCATCCGGTGTTATCTCTGGAGTTACAGATAACATGCATGCTTTTAAGTCTTACCGGTTTCCTCTCATTTTATTCACAAAATTTCTTACCTTTACTTGCAAGGCCACACAATATTCCACCCTCCTTTCTCAGGACAGGAAGGCACAACATTTCATTTTTGATTGATGATAGGTTTAGGTCAGCAGCAGTGTGGAGGTATCCATTTCCTAGTATGTTTTTTCCCTTGGACTCTTTTAAGGAAAGCAACAAGGTGTTCATAGCAGCCTTGTTGATCTGTGGAAGCTGGGTTTCTGTCCTGCTTAGCACCAGGAAGAGGAAACCCATCAGCCATCACACCTGCCAAACCAACCTCAGAGACCTGGCACCAACCTGAAGGTCCACTGACCTCAAGTATGGAGCTGTTGAAACCCAAGATGCTTCTGAGTAACACACTCCTCCACACACCATCTAGTGATCCCTCAGGAGGGCTGCACTTTGCTTAGCACTTCAGATATCTCAAGGCATCTTCCAAGTGTAAGTAGGAATGCTTTTGAGATTTTGGCCTTATCGTCTTAAGTCCAAGTTGATCTATTCCCTGCTGTAAAGGCTTATGTTTATGGAAAAATATTTATCAATGTTTGACCATGAAAAAGTTCTGGCAAGTGTGGCCTCGATTTCAGCAACTAATGCTATGGTGTTAGAACAGAATTTTGGTATCAGTTTCAGCTGGGCTGAGGTTAGGGTTGAGTATGTTGGTTTCTCCCCACTGAGCTGGTATAATATTAGTTCAATGATTTCTTATGGCCTAGAAACTACAGTTTGTCAGAGAATAAAGACAGATCTTTTTTGGTTTAAACTGTGACAGACTTCTGACAAGATAAGGCCCAAACTGATGTTTAGGATGAGGTGTCCTGAGGGGCAGCCAAAGCAGCAGTGGGCAGGATGCTGGCAGCAGGGTCTAGGCTGCATCCTCCAGCTGTGACCTCTTCTGCAGCTGAAGTTTCATGAGTTACAGTGAAACCACATTGACAAAACATCACTGGTGGTGGAATTTCTCAAATACAGGTGTGCTGAGTTCTAGGAAAACATACTTAAGGGACACTAAAACAGATCAACTGTTTCCTGAAGCCACTCCTGTCTGGAGCTGAAGGCAGAGTGGGCACCAGCCCCTCCACAGTGAGCTGCTGGTGCAGAGGGGAGGAGTCATTCATCCTTCTCGAGGCTGTGGGTCTCATCCTTTTGACCTAGTTAGGATCAGCTGGGTCTGGCTTTTAACAGCGGTGTGCCTGTCTAAATTGCTGGTTGGTAAATGATATTTTTCTGTCTAGAATGAGGTAAATATGTACTTTATCTAGCTAATTAATCTGAGGGATAGAGCTAACGTGATTCTTGTGTTCTCCTTTCCCTCGCTCCTGTCAATATGGCCATGTGGCATTTGTATCTTGGAGCCTTTATTAAACTGGTTTATTTGTAAGCAATCAAACTAGGAAAATTATAAGGACAGGAATTATTTTGTTCAGTCTGTTACCTTTATTCAGCACTATCAAGCTAGGAAATGGCACTGCCTTTTATTGTCTTCCTATCTCTGTAAACTTTCTCTTATTAAAAAAAAAATAAAGCTCTTAAATAAGCAAAGAGGAACGGGCTTGGAAAATTCTGTGGGCTCTAAGGTGCTTCTCTGTTTTTCCTCTGCAGGAACAAACACCACCCGTTCCCTCTTTCCCACGCACTGAACCTTTTTATTAACATGTCAGGAAACATGACTCAATCTGCAGTTTTGTCAAGACACAGACAGGAAATTTAGGTACTTGCATTACAAACTACTGCTGTTGGTTAAATTTTTCCCCTTAGATCCTGATAGTTTAGTGCCTTAGCACAGCCTGTTTCTTTGAGTATAGTGACTAATAAAATAATCAAAGTTGCCTTGGCTTTAAAGCTTCTTTGGGAGGGCAATGAGTTATTGGTGAAGAAAAACTGCATGTTATTGGCAACTAGGAGAAAAGAGGTAGGAGGCTGTCTCACCTATAGCTTTAGTGAAAGTAATCCATAGGTACCCATCCATAGGGACCCATTTGTTCTGCATCCCAGGTCTCCAGGGACTATGCAACAAAATCCTCCCATGTCTTCAGTCAGAGCAGAAGCCAAGGTGTAATCTGAAATGGGTCACTGTTTTGTCCTGTCCACAAACCAAGGCTGAGGTCAGACCTCAGGGGTGGGTAGGGGCAGCTTGCCTGAACATCACCTGCACCCTGCTTTTTCGGTGGCACACTGCATGACCTCTGGTACAACTGCAGTAAAGACCCTGAGTCTTTACAGAGCCTCCTTATGATCACCTCTTTCACAAATGAACACCTTAGTTGTACAGACATAAGCTGATGTGAATATGAGCAACCCTGACAGAAGCAGTGTTTATCTTCTAGTCCATGCCAAAGATGGTTCTATGTAACAGTCCTTTAATAAAGCTAATAAGACTGAGAGAGTTGGAGTTGCTCAGCCTGGAATCATGTCCCTTGCCTCAAGAATTGACTGTCTTCTGTATTGCAGGACCTGAGATTTACCAATACAAATGAGGCAGAGGATGGACATGACTTTCTGTGCTTTTAATAGACACCTTGATGCAGAATTTCCCAGAAAAAGATATTTTTCCCAGAATACTTTATTAGAATGAGATTATTATACACTTCCAAAGAGTTCAGACTTTCTCTTGTGCTCTCTTTGAGGGGTAAGACAGTGGCAGCTGATATTCTGGAACACTGCTTTCCTGAGAAGCTGACTTCTGATAGCCTTCTGCAGCATTCATCACTTCCAGCATATGTTCAGCATAGTTTTCCCAGTCAGTTGCCATAGTTCATACTAGACTGAGCCTACCTTTCCTCCACTTCTCCCCAACGTGACGTCATCACCGAATTGCGTAAAAAAAAACTTTTGAGACATTTTTATAATAATATACATA
>JAVSBS010003316.1:33882-45491 GCA_033124195.1 Coracias cyanogaster
CTTCCTGACATCCACCCTTTAAGTATTTGTAAGTGTGGATGAGATCCCTCCTCAGTCTTCTCTTCTCCAGACTAAATAGAGCCAAGGCCCTCAGCCTTTCCTCATAAGGAAGATGTTCCAGTGCCCTAATCATCTTAGTAGCCTGTCTCTGCACCCTCTCCAGCAGCTGCCTGTCTCTCTTGAACTGCGGAGCCCAGAGCTGGACACAGTACTCTAGATGTTGCTGCACCAGGGCAGAGTAGAGGGGAAGGAGAACCTGCCTCGACCTGCTGGCCACACCCTTCTTGATGCACCCCAGGATGACATTGGCCTTCTTGGCCACAAGGGCATATTGCTGGCTCATGGCCATCCTGTTGTCCACCAGGACTAGCAAGTCTCTTTCCACAGAGCTGCTTTCCAGCAGGTAAGCCCCTAACCTGTACTGGTACATGGGGTTATTCCTCCCCGGGTGAAGCACCCTACACTTGCCCTTGTTGAATTTTGTAATGTTTCTCTCTGCCCAGCTCTCCAGCCTGTCCCAGTCGCGCTGAATGGCAGCACAGTCTCCTGGTGTGTCAGCCACCCCTCCCGGTTTTATATCATCAGCAAACTTGCTGAAGATACACTCTATCCTTTCATCCAGGTCATTGATATTGAACAGGACTGGAGCCAGTACTGACCCCTGGGGAACGCCATTTGTTACTGTTCTCCAACCAGACTCTGTGCCATTAATCACAACCCTCGGAGTTCTTTCAGCCAATTTGCAATCCACCTCACTGTCCATTCATCTAACCCACACTTCCTAAGCTTGCCTACCAGGATGCTGTGGGAGACAGTGTCGAACATCTTGCTGAAGTCAAGGTAGACAACATCCACCTCCCTCCCCTCATCTGTCCATCCAGTCATTCCATTGTAGAAGGCTATCAGATTAGTCAGACATGAGTTCCCCTTGGTGAATACATGTTAACTACTACCGATAATCCTCTTTTCCTCCATATGCTTTGAGATGATGCCCAGAACGAGCCATCCCATCATCTTTCCAGGGATGGAGGTGAGGCTGACTGGTCTCTAGTTTCCTGGATTCTCCTTCTTGCCCTTTTTGAAGACCGGAGTGACACTTGAGTTCCTCCAGTCCTCAGGCCCCTCACCTGATCTCCAGGACCTTTCAAAGATGATGGAGAATGGCCCAGCAATGACTTCCGCCAGCTCCCTCAACACCCGCAGGTGTATCCCATCAGGACCCATGGACTTATGGGTATCCAGTTTACTTAATTGCTCTTTAACTTGATCCTACTCAACCAAGGAGAAGTCTTCCTTTGCCCAGACTTTCTCTGTTTCCTCCAAAGTCTGGGACTCCTGAGGCCTGACTTGAGCAGTGAAGACTGAAGCAAAGGCGGCATTCAGTAGCTCCGCCTTCTCTGCATTCTCTGTCACCAGTTCACCTGTCTCATTCAAGAGTGGGCCCACATTATCTCTTGTTTGCCTTTTGCCTCCAATATACTTGAAGAAACCCTTCCTGTTGGCTTTGACATCCCTAGCCAGGTTTAATTCCAAGGAGGCCTTGCCTTGCCTCGTTTCATCCCTGCATAATCTGACAGCATTCTTGTAATTGTCCCAAGAGATCAGTCCCCTCTTCCACTTACTGTAGACTACTTTCTTCCACTTAAACTTTTTCAGAAGCTCCCTACTCAACCATGCAGGTCTCCTGCTTCCCTTGCTTTTAGGGATACACCAATCCTGAGCTTGGAGGAAGTAGTTCTTGAATACCCCCTACATTCTTGGGCCCCCCTACATTCTAGACCCCTAACCTATCGGACTTCTCCAAGCAGTTTCTTGAAGAGGTCGAAGATAGCCCTCCTGAAGTCCAAGGTTGAAATCCTACTTATTGTTTTGTGCATATTAGCCATGACCCTGAACTCTATCTTCTCTCATGATGACATTGATTTCTTGGAAGCAAGTTACAGAGCCAGACCTGGGGTGGTTGTGTGAATAAGTGCTGACTTCCTGGGGGAAATACAGTGTGTATCAGCTGAGATCTTGTCTCAAACATACTTTTCCTTGAAGCATCAGTTTTTCTTCCATTTTCTAGTCTTGTACTTGCCTCTGATGTATTATGTTCTGCTGCACAGTGAAGCATGGGGAGAGGACTCGCTTGCATTTGAGCAAGCCTCTCTGAGAAGGCATCGGGAGCATTCATTTACCAGTGCAGCGTGTTTGATGGGAAGGAAGGTCTGCCTGCAAGTGAGTGTACAGACCAATTTAAAAAGCAAGCCATACTGCAGAAGCTTTGTGGTTGAAGTGGAGAGACTGCAGAGGCAAGCTGAATTACATGACTCCAGCATGGTCTTCCAGGCTGCAGAGGGCATTAAACATGGGCAGTACATCTGAAACAGGAAAAGCTGGCAGAGATGTAATTGATAATTTGATGCCCTATAGCCTCTCACTGATATCCCTCACTATCCCCCACCAGATACTTGATTTGACTTCCTTCCTAATGTCTCAAACTATCCTTTTTTCAACACACTTGACAGAAGTACAGATGGCTTGGGGATGAGCTGGGGTTGGCGGTCGGAGGGCAGCTGCAGCAGGCAATCCTGGCAGGCAGCCGCAGGCAGAGCTGCCCTCGGGACACTGTGCGAGCCAGGAGCTCTGGGACACGATGGGTACTGTGCTCATGCAGCCTCCCCACAGGTCACAGTGCTGCTTTCCCTCAGCTCCTGTCACAAAAGGGATACACTAACTTGACAACTTATGTCTTGTTGTTTTAACCTGGATATAAGTTAAATAAGTAAATATAAAAATACTTAACAAAGTAGTCAGAAGACATCCCTTCGCCTCCCTCCTAAGCTCCTTCCTTTAACCTTTGTTCATTTACTTATTATATTAAATACCACTTGATAAACTCTAACTTGGATTTTTCAATAATTGCTGTTTGCGTGGTACAGAGAATAACCAGAGATGGAGTCAAGCAGGGAAAAAGCTGTTTTCACTTCCCTCTCAATGTGAATGTTCATCATTAAAGGGCAGAAATTAAGATCTGGCCTGACAGAGCTAGCACAAGGGTCACACCTTGGCAGGGACGTCACCCAGCCTGTAGCACTGGCCTGTAACTGATAATCTCCTGATACTATTACAGGCAGTACCATTATGACTGTCAACTTTAATTAAGCACACTCCCATTTGCTGTGTCCTTCTAAACATCGCTCCAGGGCCATGGCTAATTCAGCATGCAGCCAAGTTTCATCAGGAGGGATTTTTGCCTTGTTGAAATTGGGTTTGGATCAGCCACTGGTGGGGTTAGCCCAGCATTTTTGTGCCTGCAGCGAGAAGAGCCTTTGCAGTGCAGCAGGAAACTTCAGTGGGAGTGCGTCATCCAACTTCCACCTTCACCCAAACTCTCATCTGCTGCCAGTTCTCCTCGTGGAACTCCTGGCTCTCACAGGGGCTCAGAAGCAGAGCCTCCTCTCCTCCTCCAGGCACAGGGAAGCCATGAGAAGGGGTGCAGGTTATCCTTCAGCAGCTGAGCTGTGTGGGCACAGCCACCACAAAGTCCCTTAGAATAAAACCTTCAAAAAAGTCTTTAGCATTTGGTGTCTTTCAGCCTCTGCTTTCTGTTTATTGTGCAAACATGAATTAAGCATCAGGACACCTCTGTTCTGCAAGGACACCAAGCACTGAAACAGCCCTGTGTTTTATTCATTATGAAGAATTGAATCCTGTTACATTACATATTCAAATATTAAACTGTATTATACGGGCATGTAAGGGATATATCTCTGTCTATCAGCATATCCATTTATTCATAGGCTCTGTAGGGTCCTAGATATAGAGGTACAAATAAAGGGAAATTAAGTTACTCATCCAGCCTTATACAGTAAATTAGTAGCTGAGTCGGGAGAGGCACTGAGGAGATGTTATTATTCACTTTTGGCTACATGGAGAATCTCAGAGCCTCCATCCAAGGGTCAGTTTGTGTTTGCAAACTGTAACTGGCTTTCCTGAGGTGGGGGTTTGTCTGAAACTTTGAGAATCCCCTCGTCAGCTGCTGAGAAAAAGCTGTTATGGCCTCTTTTTTATTCTTCCACACAATTCTGTTTTAAAGTTGTCAAATGACTGGTCCTGCTCTTCTTAGCGTGTGAGCTAGGCTGACCTTTCCTAAGCTGAGCTCAGTCCTGCTTGAATGGGCAATCAGCCCCTGCCAGCATAAAGAACACAGCTTAAAAACCAGCTGGGGGTGCAGAGTCCGGCCCCTCCAGCCATCTTCATCCTTCATCTCTTGCTGCAAGGAGAAGAAGCCAAGTCATGCTCCTACAGACCCACTCCTCTGACGTGAGGTGCACTTGGGGACACCTTGTTTCTCAAGTCCTGCCAGAGTCCAGATGTGCTGGGCTGCATAGGTGTGTTCTGTGCACATCTAACCCATGCTCTCAGGGTGGCTGAACAAGGTGGTGTCTGCTCCTCCAAAGCATCAAGGAGTTAAACAGACAATGCTACTTAAAAATTTAGCTTCACACATCCTGAAGACTGGCCACTGCCCTTCCCCATTCAGAGTGTGATTTATTTTTATTAGTGCCAGAAAGCTCCTCCATCTCTGGCTCCATCCAAAGTTACACTAAGGTATTTACCCTCAGCTTTGGTCTGAAAGAGCTGCTTTCTTGAGAAAAATGCTCTGATTTGAAGATTGCTGGCCATTAGTGGCTATATTATCCCTTAGCTAACTCTTCCTAAATAACAACCCTGGCAGTGATCTGATCTCATTTGAACTCACGTGCCTATTCGTGGAAAATACCCAGAGGGTAGATGAAGGTCATCACAGCACTTAATTATGGCAAAATGGCTACAAGGGCAGTAAACAGTAAGTCCATTACACGGCTAATGGCTTCAACAAATTTTCACAGATTTGTAAAGTGGAAAAGCAGGGAGAACATGGACTTTATGGAAAACACATGAGCTGCACTAGCAGTGTAGTCTTCTCTTAATTGAGATCAGGCCTGGATCAGCCTCTGAAGGACCAAGTACCGCTCCATGTCTAAAGGCTATTTAAATGGTGCATTGACAACATTTCCTTTTCCCTGGTGGTGTTCCAGTCATTCTGCCTGTTGAGGCTGGACAATATCATTCAGGGAAAGCTCCTTGCTGGAAAACGTATATCCAGATACACTGAAGCTAGTAACAAAAGAAAAGGACCCTCCAGCGCAATCTTCAATTTGGAAATCTAGTACCCTGTCCCCGGGGCAGCACAGATGGCATGATATGAAGTCTGTCCTCCAAAGGCATCTCTAAGAAAGGATGGTGTAATTGCAGCGCAGTAGTCTGAGGTTCCCCTTGTTTAGCCCACGGTTTTTTTTGGTGTCACTCACATTTAGCCAATAGAGCAGCTACAAATTGGTGGATCTGAATGTAGAAAAAGGGTCAATGGAGGCTTGGTGTGAATGGAAACCTTCTGTTTCCTCAGCCATGAGACAAAGACTGGAGTATAAACCCTTCATTTCAGGGGAAGCTTGTGCAAGTTACCCGGTTGTGTAAAAGTGCAAAGGCCTAAATACTTTTTATTACACCACTGATGTGAGAGGACTTGTTTCATTTCAGAAACTGCCCAGGAGTCAAATAGGCATTTGAAATTTCAGAGAAATTGGAAAGGACAATTTGAGCATAATAAATTTAATATATGACCTGAACCTCTCATGGATGCATCACATGTAGCAAGAGCTCATTCTGTTTTGCTCAAGAAATGTAGTTACCTGCAGTGCAGAGATCAGCACAGTGAGATAATCTTGAAGATTAAGGAGTGATTTGTTTTTTAGTTCTGCATTTGTAGTCGTGACATGTGGCTTGGGTGAAGTATCCAGGCAACAAACCAGTCTTCATGATTAGCAATATAATATCTGGCTAAACAAATATTTCACACACACAGATCTAATGAGGCTGGTGCTAGGGAAAATGAGCATTAAAAAGTTAATTAGAACATGCTTTTTGAAACACATTATTCCTTATTGCTGCTGGTATATCACCTGCAACGCCCAGCATGGTTCAGGGAAAGCTGTAGCCAGATATAGTTACAGAACATCTGCTGAAGAACAAAGTGTGAGTGTCCTCTGCAGAGCTGTCACACCACGCTGAAGACAGATTTATTGCAATAGCCCTGGCTATATCCTCACATGCAGTGCATCTTGCATAAGAGTGTGGAGGTCAATGCAGTCTATCACAGGAGCTCAGGGCAGCTCTGATCATCTAAACTTCTCAGAGTCAAATAAATGTAGTTGTGGATAGCCCTATTTTAACTCCTCCTCTGAAAGGCATGTGGGAGAGCACAATTTGTCTCCCAGAGCATAGTTTTGGTGCTGGCATACCTCCAGCCATGCCACCTAGACGTGTGTGTGAGCCAGGAGGCACAAGTATTCCCAGGCATTGGCATGTTTAAAACATCAACAGACCTTCCCCTCTGCTTGCTTGTCACCTGAGAAGGAGCTTCACAGCAACATGCTGCAAAACCACTGTTGTAATAGGCTTTGGTCGTTGTAGGTAATATTTATCAGACATCGGCTGGGATAAGTGCATCAAAGTAATTATCGAGGAGATTTTTGCCCCAGTTTCACAAAATCATATTGTGTGTTTGCTTGACTGTAAGGATATGGCAACTATTGAATGTGAATCGCCTGTTAGGCAAACATGCCCTGGTAGAGTCTGTACAAACTGCAAAAGGTGGATTAAATCAAGTGACTTTGCTTTTGAAAACCAATAAAGTTCCTATCTATTCTTTGCACTCCCCCAATTAATTTCATAGATACTCATAAAGCAGAAGACTTAATTAGACAGTCTTTTTTTTTAGTTGATATTTACAATATATGCAATGAAAAATAAGGAAAGTGGATGTATACTGAAAAGATTATGCTTCAAGTATCTTACTAGAAACAAAAAAAAAGAGAACCTACTAGGCTGAATTTATTACTGGTGTAGTTGTATTTCAGTGCATGAGGTTATAACAACTCTTCACCTGAGCCATGGAGCCTCAAAGCTCCAAATGCTTAAACTTTGCAGCACAGGGAGTGATTGGGCTGCAAGTTTCAGAAGCTGTTTCTACTGCTGTTTGGATTATTTTGTATGGTCAAAGGCTTTTGGTACAGTTTTCTCATGAGTGCTTCAGAAAGGTTGCTAGCACACCTGCCCAGCTCTCTGCATTCCCACAAAGAGGTGCATCCAGATTTGTGATCAGAGGCACAAGGTCTGGATAAAAGAGATATCTCACAATAAATACTCCATGCAGGTTCCCTAATGAGGAGCATTGCTAATTTTAGCTGGAGTGTTTTAAAACCAGGGAGACTTTTCTCAGACCTTTAGCTATGAATGCTAAGCAGGTTTAGAAATCCCAGCGAAATCTGAACTTTGTGACTCCCTACCAAATAGCTTCAAAATCCTGGTGTGAAGCTTGGAGACAGAGCATGCCCAGAGCTGAGACCTGCCTCTCCATGCCTGCTTCTCACCCAGGGGAACTGCTGGCCTGCCTCTAACCAGAAACCCCAGCAGCTCTCACAGGAGCCCTCATGAGGTGGACGTTCTCAGGAGCCAGGCTGTGGGTCCTGGAGGAGAGAGCGTTTGTTGTACTCACCCGCTTAAATTACAGAAGAAATGTGCCTTACTTTCACAGTAAGAAAGCTGAAAGATCAAGTATTACAAGCCATACAGGAAGGTGAGAGGATGAGAAACAAGGTTACCAGAGAGTGGTATGAACCAGTAAACTGCAGCACCAGACTCGGCTCAGGTCTTGGGTTCCTGGTAATATGATCAGACATAAAATCAAGTTTCTTTTTTGCCTGTCACCCAGTAACCTTGAGATGTCTCAGCTGTAGGACCTGGAGGAATGATTCAATCAGTGCTTCTTCCCATGTGATTTTCCATGTACTTCTGTGTACCTATACTCATACCTCCCACAGTGGTAAAGAGCAGCAGGCTCCTCTGTCTCCTTTTCTTGTTCTTAAATCCAGCTGCTGCAACCTTCCCAATACAAATGTCATACATGGGGTTTTTCTCCCTCTGCAGAAGCATCTCTGAATTTATACACCCACTCCACTCCTCCATAAGCAAATTCCTTCAGGGTCATGTGACCTGCCTGCTAAACTCAACATTTTCATAACTGCAAATGTTTTCTAAGTCTTAAGTCTTATTCATTGTACTTATATCCACTCCACCTCCCAGGTTCCTGGCAGCTATTGATGCTCTAGTGGGCCCCTATATGACACACCAGTACTACAGATGATATGATGGGCACCTCTTTTTGTCTCCTTCCCCTCCATCTTGCATACACACTTCCACATCGTCAGTTCTCACGGTTCCTTGAGTCACTTTTGGATGCAAATTGTCTCATAGTTTTTATCTTTCACAATTCACCCACATATTAATATATTTGCTTTAATTTTACCATACAGTACAATAAAACAATTCAAAGTGTGAAATCAACTTCCTCGTACTAAATGACCTCTGTGGTGGCATTTCTGGAATGAAATGTAACTCATCTCCAAACCATCTGGTGTCACACCATGCATGGGACACCGCTTATTTTTAGGCATTAGACCTGAATGAGGCATGGTTTAGGCCACTGAGACTGGTATCTTTCTCTGAAGCGGTAAAATCCCAAACCAGCACTCTCAGAAGATCAATGTCCATCCTCTGTGTCATAGCTTGAAGCAGCCACAGTCATGCTCACAAGATGAGGAAGGCCAAGCTCACTTCTCCCATTCAAGTGTCCTAAAGAGCAGACTAAATTCTCCCTTGCACTCATTCACTCAGGCTCCAATTGCATCAGTGAATGCACAGAGAAAGGTGAGGCTGGACTACGCCTGGTTTCCTGTGGCCAGGAGAGTCTCAAGGCATGGGGTTCATGGCTTTGAACTCTATCAAACTAAGAGAAGCATTAAAACACTGCTTTCCTTTTTTTTTTTTTTTTTTCGAGGGGGAAATGTTCACACTACTGTCCTGGTAGGAAAGAGGCACTGCACTACAACTGCCTTGCTGGCTCCTGTTTTAAACATGAAGCAGTGATTTCCACTGTACCTTTCCACAAGCAGGTACCTTTCTTGAGGAGATGATGCAGGGTCTGAAGCTTAGGAAGGTAGAGGGCCGTCCTTGTCCTGAGTCAGGTACCTAAGCTGACTCAGGGATGAGTCTCTTGACAAAGCTTCACAACACCTAAACTCCACCCCATACATTGCATCAGAAGCTCACCTTGATCTTCTGGGTTTCCTTCTGGGGCCAGCGTATAAAACAAAACAGCAAGGTACGCACCCTACCTAAATCATGTCTGCTTATAGCTCTGAGCTTACAGAGAGGAAAATAAGATGCATTAGCAGTGGTAGACCCTCAGACTGTTTCATCTTTTCCTGAATAATTTGTGTTAATGAAATAATGGGATTTCTATCGTATAACATTAACATCACACCTTTCTTAAGTACTGAGAAGATGTCTGAGGAAGTCATAAGGAAAGGGTTAATGACACCAGCAGAGACTGAAAATCCACTGTCATTTTCTGCTTCAAACTTCCTAGAAAGGTTGATTATAACCAGATGTTGAACACAATTGAAACATATAACAAGAGGACTGGAGTCGTGGAGCGGAATAAGGAAAAAAGAGCTTAAAGAATATTTAGATTATTGAGATGTGTCCCAGCATGCAGAACCAGACAAAATTCATCTGCAACGGCTTAAGGACCAATCCAAAGCCATTTCCCAGTTATTTGCAGTTGCTTTCAAGTAGCTGGGGAATAAGAGAGAAAAATAACAGGGTAATACTTAGTACCTGCCTTACAGGAAAAGCCAAGGAATTTAAATCAATCTGCCTAACTTTAATTTTTGTAAAGATTGCTGGAACCAGTTATGAAACCCTCAATTTATAATCAACCACAGGTTAGTCATTTGATATGAAACACACTGCAAGGATTTGGCAAGAGTAAACTATGACAATTTGTTTAATTTTTACCTCTTTGGTCTAGTGGTTAAGGGAAACGGACTTAATTCTAAGAAGAGTTTGGATGCTTTCCTACGGAACATCTTCAGGTGTGCACCGGGGAAACATGGTCTAGATTTCACTGTGAGAACAGAGTCCAGCTACCTGATAAACTAGAAGAGTAAAAGATGGGTCAAAGCACTACATGACCCAGGGGATGTGTGCTCAGCCTGTGTCTGACCAGTGCATGAAAGAGTGATGGATGGGGAAGGAAGTGCAATTACAAGATATCTGAATAAAGCCAGGGTCTTAGAACTTGCAAGACCTTTGGAAAGTAGGCTCATAGTTCAAAATGATCTTGATGACTAAGAAAAGTGCTCTGAAACGCTCAAGATGAAATTGAGCAAGCAGAAGAGCACAGTACTGCAAGCAGAAAAGGGAAATCAATGCAGAACTACACAGAGATCCACAAAGAAGGTTCAAGGAAAATAGTAGCAACAAGCCAGGTATGAAAGGATGTTGTGTGACTATTGCAAAACAAACAAACAAAGAAACAAAAAGGGTTTAAACTACCCATGAAAATGCTTGAGCTGGAAATCAGAAGAATATCAGAGGGTGAAATTCTGAAACATTTCCTGGCAGGGACTTACTAGAGGTAGTTACAGGAGCACAGGCCCAGGCTGGCTGACCCTTGGAGCTTCCTTGCTAATGTCTTTTATTTGCTTCTCTGTAAGACACAGTGAGGTTATGCTGCTCTTCTAAGGTTTTCTCTGGAGCTGATGTTTTCAGCCTTGGAAACCCCACTTTGTGGAAGACAGAGGAGATGGGAAAGACCCAGGACACAGCAACATGAATGAGAAGACATTAGGAAAATACAGGAGTGTGAGGTGAGGCTTTGTTAATTCACAACAGAGAAGAGTAGGGAACAGGCTGGGTAAATGGGATAGCAATCTTACAGCTTCGCAGGATAGACACAGAGCAGGCAGTTCTCCATATCCCACACTGGCCATCTGAAGCAAACAGGATAGAAATTAGGAGAAAATCATAGAATTCAACTTTCAGAATACAAGGATAGCTAAACATTCAGATGAGCTCCTTTGGGTGTAAGGTCCTGCTGAGTGGAAAACTTCGTATGTCCACTAGCCACACGGCTGTCACGGGTGGCTGGGGTAGCTCCTTTAGCAGGAAGTTCATGCAATACCTAACCCACCCTGAAATCATGGACAGGTTCAATGGTCTTTGAGAGATCCCTTCAGCTTGATGCTTCTGTGATTCAGTCTCGTTAAAATCAGGATCAAGTTGTGTGGTATGTACCTGAAGCCATGACAGTGCCAATAGGAGAGCTCTCAGTGAACTTGGAGTGAATCTTTCACCTTCCTCTGATCCTCACAGCTGCATTGGGTAGTATTTTCTCAAAATTTGCTCGAACACCAGAGGTGCACAGGCAGTAAATATGCTCTCAGTCCTCAGCTGCAATAACATCATAGTTCTTACACTATTTTCTTGCAGACATAGTTTGAAGAATTATTGTATTAGAAATAATTTTCAAAGCCATATCAACCTTAGTACTACCCAGTACCCCAGGGTATCTTTTTAGTTTGTAGTCCTGAAACAAATTCTTCTGGAAGGGTAACAACTGACAGGGAATTGAGAGGGGGGAAAGGTGATGGGTGCAAGAAAGAGGCCACAGCGGG
>JAVSBS010003316.1:49469-65012 GCA_033124195.1 Coracias cyanogaster
CTGCTTATTGTAGGGGGGTTGGACTAGATGGCCTTTAGAGGTGCCTTCCAACCCAATACATTCTATGATTCTATGAAAGAAGGCAAAGAGCAGCATGTCAAGGAGTAAAAGGTTTCTATTGAATTTGTGTATCAGCTGTCTATTAATGATAGCTGTGCAGAGGGACATGGCCCTAGTTCCTAAGCACACAGAAATTCCCTCTGCCCCTTATGCTCCGTATAAGTGAGATATGAGATCGTACCACAAGAACAAATTCATGCTCACAGCCCCAAGGACTACTGTTCTCACCACTGATCACCACTGCTTTTTCAGCACCTTCACTGCTGACATTGACTTTATTGATCCCTTCTGTAGGGCAGTAAGGAAGGTCGATCCCTCCCTCTGCACAGCAAAACCCCTTCATTCACTTGGAGGGCCTGGTTACAAAGGCATTATGGAGACTGGCTGCAGACAGATTCTTGACACTGTGACTCACAGCCTGGAAAGAAAGATGTGATGGGGGAGAAGTTCTGGTTGGTCCCTCAAACAATAGGATGGAGGTTGGCCATGTTCCCCCAAAACATGAGAAGAGTGGGCTGGAGCCACTGGTGAAGTGCTGGGCACATTATGTTTTCACTAGGAAAAGCTGGAGCTGTTTTAGGCACCCAAGAAAAGCACAGACTGGCCCCTAAAGTCTCAGAGTTAATTTGGAAGAGCCTTTCCAGTGACCCAGCTGAGATCCCTGGGCACAGACTGGGACCTACAAGGGACTTTCTTCTTGCTGCTGTCTAGGTGAAAGGGGATGCTGACAGTCCCTGGAGACCCACCAGCCACTCTGGTTTGGAGACTACCACAGTCTTGTCTTGTGGCAGCATCTGCCAACAGCTCCCACTGCATCCACCTCTCCCCTTCCACAGACGATGCCCCTCTGGACAGGTGGGTATTGAGATCCTGAGACTCCTAGGAGATGTTTTTGTACCAATAGCTAAGTATGATCTGCAGTGGGAATTCCCACTCCTTGAGCAAACCACACTGTACCCTGGCCACTGGTGCCCCAGGAGGCCCTGCCTGACATTGCAGCCCAGCTTTGGGCTTGCTGGGGAAATCCAGAGAGCTGAAGCCATGCAGCACTGTGCACCACGATGATACCATGGGGGTAACCAGTGCAGGCAGCAGTTCCAGCCGGGGTGGTCATCCCTGCCATGTGCACCCAATGAGAGCAGAGATAACAGAGAGACCATCAGCCTTGGTGTCTTCTTTTTTCTCCCCACCCTACAGAGAATCTAGCTGTGATGAGAAGCACCTCCAGTTCCTCACCTTTTTGAAAGCAGCAGTGATAATGTGAAGCAGCGCTACCATGCCAGTAAAGCATCCCGTTGCTCTTCCTCCAGCCAAACGAGATTCACACTTGCTTTGCAGCATCTGTCTCCAAACTTCCTGGGCCATTGCTCTGCTGGGGGCGGGGCTTGGGCCCCTCAGCACCCTTCAGCTCTTGCAGATGGGCTCTCAAAGCATGTGTGCTCAGTTCATCACTTCAGGGTTCACTCTTGCCCCAAGCAGCTAATTAGCAATTCTGTAGCAGCAAAAGGCGCTGCTGTATAAGCCAGGTTTATATGGTGATCCCTTTAAACAGGAATGATCTCTGTCAGAACAGCTTTCTTAAATCCGGAGATAGATGCTGCTACTTGCACTAAATTGTTTTTCTGTGTATTAGCTATTTAATTCCATTAGCATAATACGCACTCCCATTTACAGAGGAAGCATTTATCTATGTGGTTTCACTAAAAAGTGGGTTTGATAATTAAAAAAGGAGGACGGATGGGATTGCTGTGAGGATTTGAATTTAAATGCACTAGCAGATGCTTCCTGATCCTCCTAGCAGAGTACATCACTTTTAATAAACTCAGAACAGATGGCTGACTGTGGTGTCAAAGACAATATGTATCAGAGTGCTCTGCACTCCCCTCTCAGCCAACTCTTGTCCTCAAGCCTCAAAATCTAGAGGGGTGAATCCTCACCTGCAGCCCTCTGGCAAAGCTCCCTTCACCTCAGGGGGGTTGTGCTTACTCATTGCAGCTGAGGAGCCCTCTCAGGGGTGTGCAGGATTTCTGCTTCACCAGTCCTGGGGAAATGTGATAGAGCTGCTTGCCGGAATGCAGAGCCTGTAGTTAGAAGGCTGCACAAGAAGCAGCAAAAGATAAAGTACAACTAGTTAAAAGTTTAGGTGTTTTCCTTCTTTCTCCTCCATGGGAGCTGGGTCCTGTTGATTGTAAGCAGGAAAAGCTCCTCTTAGCTCAAAAAGGTGTTGGCTTAAGCCAAGCCTGCAGGACTGAAGTGAACTTTCCCTGAAATATGTGGTGTACCAAAACTGCCACTAGAACTGTTCATGTGCCTGCCTTTTCTCTTGACCAAAACACAGGATGAGGAATCCACTTAAAATAGGAAAATTATAGAAAATGGATGAATAATGCTTTTTTGGGTTTTTCATTCCTAGGTCCCAGAGCCCTCTCCAATGACACAATGTATTACTGAGATTTTGTCTAAGGAGTAAACTGAGGCACAGACCAGTTAAATGTGTCGAAGTGGTCATGTGGGAAGGAAATAGCAAAGCTGAGCATAGAAACCAGGTCCTTTATCACGGGCTGAAATGCTTTCTTAATTTAAACATGTCCACTACCTGACTCATTACCAGCTAAGTTAGTGCTGGTTTGATCCAAGCTATGCAAAGAGCTGCTTGACTCCTTCACATCTATTTGGTACCCAGTGCTGCTGCTGGCCTGGCTGCTGGCAGTAATTGTAGGAGCTGCTGGCTGGCACGTGAACAGCAGCAATGTGTATGTGACTACTGGAAAGGAAAAATGAGCTGTATGATTCATTAGAAAATAGAAGGCAATTTTCTGACAATGGGGAGATGAGTTAAGTAGGTCTTTCCCTGGACTGTAACTAGGAAGAAAGAATATTTGTCTTGAGGGACTGTGCAGCTCAGGTGCTGCTAGCAGCTATTGCAAAGGCCATAGAGTGAATTAGGTTAACAGACTGACTTCGAGGTATCTTTACCATCTACAGCCCAAGCAATGTAACCAGAGGCAAATGAAGACCTAATTCCATTAAATGAATTATGTCTCATGAACAGTGCTGGAGATAGGGAACATCTGTGTTCTAATGAGCAAAACTTCCAATGTGAAATCCTCATGAAGTTAAGGGCTGGCACTAGAAAGCTGTGCTCTACGTTCATGGTAAGAAATCGGGTCTTGGTGCAGCCTAGCAAGAAGACATAGGGAGATTAAATAGTACACAGAAAACAAAGATTTGTGCTGATAGTGTTGTTGAAACATCCTCTTTCTAGCCAAAGCACAATGAAGAAGCATGTGGGTATTCAGCTGAAGGGAAGGCAGGCTGGCAGTGGAGTTCAGGGGAGCCTCCTGGAGAGGATGACAAATCTGGAGCTCAAAAAATCCTGATCTGGGTCTCTGTTTACACTGCAGACCTCCTACAAAGGCTTGGGTGAGCCATGCTGGTTCTTTGCACCCACCCTTTTGTAGGTTAGAGAAGCTAGCTATAGCAGGGAAGCATGTAAAACTGAACATCCCAAGTTGCACATTAAAGCAGATGAAATTTGTAAAATTTGGTGATGATGGTGTGGGGACAGAGTGTTTAAGGTAAGTGCAGGATGCAGTTAAGCCCTTCAGAATGAAAATCATATAAAATCAAAGAACAGAGTCAGGAGTTTTAAAGAAAAGTAGATGTCAGGTGGGATATTCTGAAGACGAGAAAAGAAAACATAGATAATGTTTCAATAAGAGACAGAGAGGTTTGGATGGTCTTTCCCAGCATCTCAGCATGTGTGGGTGACATGGCCCTTAGCCGGCGTGATCCCTGAGTGTTGCACAACCTCTTGTACCGCAGAGGCTAACCATCAGCCAGTCCTTCCTATTGTCCACTTCAACAGACATCTGTAAAACTGTGCCCTCTCATTTCTTGTTCAGAAGTAAAATATTATTGTATATTGGAGGCATGAAGTTAAGATAACTGCAGTGTGGTTGATGCTGGGGATGATTAAAAATACTTCATAAAACTTAGTCTCTGTCAGTAAAATGGAGGCTTTTCTGCTGGATGAATGCCTGTCTTGGGAAGGTCTTTATTTTAAGCATCTGTTTATCACTGTAGCAGGGACCATTGGCTGCAAGAATCCCGTGACTGCAGAATGAACTTTCCCATGAGTACAAACTCATCATTCAGCTCTAATGATCCCAAGAAACATTTCAAACTAATCCATACAAGAAAAACAGCAGTGCCATCCTGGGGTATTAACAGGAATAGGAACACCATGCAAGGTCCTTGGAGGATCTCTGTATCTCCTTGAAAAAGCACCTAATATGTATCTAAGGGTTTCAAAGCAAAGCCTGTTGCTTCTGCTGAAACAAAGGGCCTGTTTCTGGGTCATTCCAAAGTCCATATGAATCCTGTTTAAATAAGGAGTGGCTGTGAGGATTATGGTTAGGCTAAACAAGGAGGTTAAAGAGGACATCAAGCTTCTCATTATTCACCTGATGATCTTGTCAATACTAGTAAATGTGTTCCAAGGTCATTTCTGGTGGTAGGAGGCAACTTCTAATATGAAAGATGAAAATTAAAATATCAATACCTCTCAAAAATGGGAAAGCACCTTCTTTTGGTGAATGGGGCCACAGGGTGAGTGCCAGCCTCTGGGCTGGGTAAACAGAGCAGCTGGCATAGCTGAGACAAGACTCCCACTCACTTTTACTCACTGCCACTATTGCCTCCTTCTGTGGTGGTTTTATTTCACCCCTGAGGGTCTGACTTCTCTAATTAGCTTTTTCTGTTACATAGGAGTGATACATAAAGATTTCCTTTTCTCATCTCTGGCTAAATAGAGGATAACAGTTTCATTAGACAATTGAGTGCTCTTCCAATCAAACAGCAATATGTTGTCCCCTGGGAGCTTTCTTTAACCACAGAATAGAAGCAGCTGCTCTAATTGCATTGTGCTTGAGGCCTGCTGCAAGGGCAACCAGGACCACTGTTTTTCCTGCTAGCATCCTAGGAGCAGAGCAGGGGGAAGATCTGCACTTGGTTCCCCTGTTACAGTGTGGATTTCCAACAGGCTCCTCTGCTTACCTACCTCTTACAATTAACAAAGCTGTTCTCAGAATATGAAAAATCAATTTATTTGCCTAAGTCAAGGAATAAACCCCAGAAGACTGATACCTTGAAGCACTTAGATGTAAAATTTTAAAATAAGATAAAACTAAGTGCTTGTAATACCCGGGAGTGTGTGAACAGAGGTGGGAAGGTCAGAGCTGAACACCAGATTCCTGTAGTTATTGTGCAGAGTGTACCTACTGTTTATAAAGGGTCAACAAATCATCAATAGATGAAATAAGCATGTTAAAAACAAGAGTAGCCTGTGATGCAGATGGCTATAAACATACCAGTTGATGTTATTAGAGATTATCTTCAGCACAATTATAAATAGAGTTGATCAAAATATGGAAAAGTGTTTCTGCAAAATAATTCAATGAAGCAAAGTTGGTTTCAGTGCAAAGAGTTGGATATATGCATTCTTATATTTTAAAAGTTTGACAAAAACATCCCATTTTACTTCTGCTTTCATTTGTTAAAAATATAATCAAAATAGATATTGACAATTTGTATTGATCAAAAATCCTGTAAAATGGACTGCCAGTCAATTTTCAAGGAGGGAGCTGAGTTGCTCTCTGAGGCATTGATCCTGTAGAGAGTTTCTACAGAAATGATTTAGGGCATCTCTAGCATTGTTAGTCTTGCACCTGTTTCTCCACGTTTCACAGGGAATTCAAACCAAATGAGATCTGCATCTAGCCTGGCCATACCCAGGACAATACATCATTGTCCCTATTGCTCTGCCTTCTAAAATATCAGTTTTAGGTCTGTAGCATCACCTGTTGGATATTTCATAGCTTCAAAGCCAGAAAGGTATACAGTTTTCTCAAGCTGAATCTATTGAAATGGACAACGAGCTCCATCCTTGTGTCTGGAAGCAGAGGAAAGAGAAACTGGCCAACATGTACATTGACAGTGGTGTTAAGCCCAAATAAATCTCCAAAATAATGGAAGAGTTCCCAGACAGATGTGTTGATTTGTTACATCTCCTTTCAAGGAGGAGGTTCCTGTTAAGGTTTTTCAGGAGGACTTGAGCTGCACCTGGTGCTACTTGAGTATGGACCAGACAAAGTGAGTAATGGTGCGTCTGTGACAGTACTGGGGCTGGTAAAGGCTGTTGAGATCCTTCACACAGGCCTCCTGCTTTTGCATCTACAAGAGCTGGAGAAAGCTCTAGCTGTCACAAAATGCTTCTTAGGCTTATGTTATTGCAGCAAGGCCCATGTCACACAAAGAAAACAGTGCGAAACAGGAAATATCCTTTTTCATGAAAACTGCTGAGAGATTACCGCCTTCCGTGCAAGGACAAAACAAGGTGGCAGAAGGGCCCTACCTCAAAACTAAAGGGAGACCTGGGAAGAGCATGATCTTCCAGCTCTCAAAAGAACACAGTAGCGGTATATGTTAGCAAGAAAGCTTATTTGCTGGCAATTGATACACATAATCCCTGTGCTGGATCCCACACGGGCAGCTGTGTGAACACATGGCCCTCTGAGGTTCTGCTCCTCCAGAGTGTTTCTGCACAAGTGATCCCAAGTCCATGGACAACTTGGGAGTGTCCCAGGCAAGCAACAAATAATTATGTGATTCTATGATCCCTGTTGCCTGATAATCCCTCTCGAAGCAAAAGTAGGTCTCCCACTTTGATCCAACTATGAAGTGTTGCTCTGAGGTTTTGGATACATAGAATCATAGAATGGTTTGGGACCTTAAAGATAATCTAGTTCCAACTTCCTGCCATGGGCAGGGACAGCTCCCACTAAACCAGGTTGTGCAATGCCCTATCCAAGCTGGACTTGAACATATCCAGTGATGGCACATCCAACCTTATACATTGTTCTGGGTTTCCAATATAAATAATGGTGTTTCTCATATCTATATCCACAAGGAGTTTGCTCCTGAGCCATTCAAATTCAAGCTCCCATCAACATGACTGCATGAAGATCAAGTCCTGAAGTCCCCTTCCCAAGAGCCTCCCTAAGGAAGAAGGGCCAGGCCACACTCCCATGACCCATAGGGAGGCTGTCTGGTGCTCGTACCTTCCACAGAAGAGTACAGGAAACCTGGAGTAAGGATCTCAATAGATGTTTTGCAACAATTGCCAGGTGTTGGGTCATCTGTTCACCAATGGGGAATTATCAGGCTTAATAAGCAGTGGCTGACATGGTCAGTATTTCCCCTCTGAGTGACTCAGGAGAACTGACCCTTCTCAGCCACCATGAGATGCAGCTTCAGTAATTAGGAGCCTGCTTCTGCTCAGGATTTGTCTGGACAATCAGCAGACTTTCTAGAGCCTTTCACTCTTCAAGAGTTTTCATATTATTGCAGGTCTACAATAATCTGCAGCTGAGCAAGGCAAACCTCATCAATCTGAGTCTGTTGTTGAACATACAGAATTCAAACTGATTTCCCATCTTTATCTTTGGAGATGAATAATACTGGTGTGCCTTCTTTTTTTAAAAAAAGATTTCATCTGAAGAGCAGTTAAGAGTCTTTCTATTGATCTGAGCATGTTCGAGTTCAGGCTTTTAATGAACAATTTATTTAGAAATGCAAATAATGAATTTGCTCCTTACACTTCCAGTTTCTCACTATGTGAGACCTATGTCAAGCAAAGCAGCTGTCAACAACTGCAATGTTCCCTTCAGTACAGAAAATCACGTACTCACTGCACCTTTAAATACAAAGTGAATGTAGTTCCCATTTCTTTTCTCTGCCTAGGGGAAACCTTTCAATTCTGCTCCCCTGAGGTTACACATGACAGCAATTGCCTCTTACATGGCACAAAACATGTACAAGGATTTCACTGTGTTGGTGGTTATCTAACTGACTCCATAAAAAAAAAATAGCTGTTGAGAGCCAGCAGACATTGTTTCAGTAAAAAGCCTAAAAAACAGAGACAGAAGCATAGGCAGGCATTACTTCCTTTTTTCCTTTTTTTAATTCCCAGTAAAGTAGAAAGTGTAGTTTGTCCTGAAACATCTCCACAAGCAGTCAGTGGCAGAGGCTGAGTCTGAACTCAGCAGAGAACAGAGAGGGGATCTCTGCAAAGTCAGGGGTAGAAGCCCAAACTCTTCCTTCCACACAGAGCAGACCAAGGGGCAGAGAACTTTCTTGGGATCTCCCAGCTCTTTTTTGGGCTCATCCTGCAATGCAGAGGAACCTGTCCAGACCATTTTGTTTGCAGAGCATGTGGATGAGTTGGGCACAGCAGAGGCTCTGCTGCATTTGAAAGTGCCCCGGGCTGCTGTCCCTTGCTCTGTGGAAGGTAATTGCTTCTCCCTAAGGACGGGCACTGGCCCCTGCTCTCCTGAGAAGAAAAAGCACTGGTCACAAAAGGAACCTGAGCTCCTTCGGAGTGAGGAAAAGCCAAGTAACAGTAATTTAAGATTCTGTGGCTGTTCCTCAAGCTGCTCCATGCTGATGCTCTCAGGAAATTTAATACCTGCTCCTATTCTCTGCTTAGTATAGAAGGAAAAGGTTTGCTTTGCCTGTAAAGAGAACATTCATTAACTGGCATTAACATGCAATTTGGTGTTCAAAAACTGCCTTATCAACAGAACATCTGAGGTAAAAGCCATCTGCACTGCAAAGGCTGCCCACAGCTCTGCTCAGTCTGTGCGGAGAATAGCCTGACCCAAACCAGGGTGAACAGATGGAGGGAAGGGACCAAGGTGGCAACTAGGACCAATAAAGCCACAATGGGAGTCTTTTTCCTTGCCTCATCCAGGCTGAGTCAGATCGCCTAACACAGGCTGAGACCATTCTCTGCTACTAACTTATTGCTGGAGCATGTCTAAGACCTCCAGACATCCTCCCTATCCTCTCCATGATGTCTTTTGTATGAGGGAATAAATAGATCATGAAGGATACTGACTCCTGAGATATCTGTGTGTGGTCATTGGTAAAATGAAAAATAGGTATTTCTGGTATCCCCAGAAGGTCTCTAGGACACTAAGTGGAGACTAAAAATGTCCTAGTGAGAGCAGGATACATCTGGATCTCTTTGCACTATGCTATAGATGATTATATGCTATAGGTAATTAGGCTGTGGGACTCACTGGCTAGTAGCCAGGTTTAAAAGAGTCACATAAGAACCAGATGATTGGGATTGTTGCTCTTGGAAAGGAGATGAGTAAGGGAGAAATTTAAATACCCATTAAAGCCTCACTGGGCTAGAGAAGAGGGAAGAACTTTCATTTTTCCCAGCTTTTAGAATCAGGATAAGAGGCAATTTAAAAGCAGCGCATGAAACACCTTTTCGGTGTTTAAGTGAGCTATGGTACTTAATGCAGTAAGAAGTCCTCAGGCTAAGAAGGTACCAAGTTTGAGGAGAGACTCTGTTCAGAGGGACAAGCAAACTAGTTACTTCTAATTAGCACTAAAATGTTGTGGAGCACTGTTAAACGTCAGAGGTGATGCCCAGTTTTGGGGAGGCTTGGAAGCTGGGATTCAGCCTGGCACAAGGGCAGAGGGGGGCCCTGTCACCACCCCAAGCCCTGTCTCTGTGGGAGGCCTCAGTGTCTCTGTATGGATCCTGGCTCTCTGCTCCAACCCAGAATGCCAATTGCTGCAACCTTATGCTTTTTATGTCCTTCTAAGTGGTTCCAGTGGTGTATTATTGCCACTGTTTGGAGAAAAATATTCCTGGGGGATGGCAGTTCCCTGGGAGTACTTAAGCCTGGCTTTTGTGGCTGGTACTTTTGGGGTCAGAGAGGTGTAGGGAGAAGATGCTTAGATCCTCACTCCCTTCATTCATCCTTCAGCAACAGTGGCAGGGAAGCAGGCTGTGTTCAGTATTCTTTTCATCTCTTCAATTGCATTATTTCCAATGTGAGCCAAGAAGGTCAAACAAAGCATCTAGTATGGAAATTGCTTATGTGTTTCACAATTCTAAATACTGCCATTAGAAAAAAAAAAAAAAGTTATTTTAATTGTTGTTTGGTTTTGTTTTTTTTTTTTTTAATTAGGGATTTTGTCACTTCGTGTCCATGATTTGGGAAAGTTAGCACAAGTGCATCTAACTCGCACCTCAGAAAAGCCCCCTACCATGCTCACAGTGTTTGATCAATATATGAATTTCGGCCATATGGGCATCCCAGGAGATGTATGTACCCCTGTGCCTCACTTGGTGTTCTCTGAGCAACTGGCTTGGAGTGGACGGACAGCTTGGGACACTTTTGGAACAGAGAAGCAGGTGTTTAAAGCCAGAAGATGAATAGTAAGATTAATCTCTACAAAATATATGACACAGTCATCTAATGTACAGAATCTGGGATGATGCTGATACTGACTGTTAGCTATGAGCTGCTGGCAGTGTGGAGGTAGCCTGGTGAGCTTATGGACCCCCAGAAGAGGAGCACAGGTCCAAAGACCTGAGTCACTCTTGTCATTATTTTTTTTCTTAACTCTCATGAATCCTCCTAGTGCCTGCAGGGCAATAAACAGGGGCTATCTGTCTCTAACTTTGGAGGTAAGTAAACAATATTAATGATGTTTCCATGAACTTGTTTTAGACCATTCTAGAACTTTGAGAATTGTTTTGTCTTACTAGATATGTATGTTAGCATGACATAGACTTTGTTGTCACAAGTCAAATAAAACCACAGCCATGGGAACAATTAGTAATTTCCTCAGGAGGTTGTTTGAGATCAGTTGGCCTGGGGAGAACCTCCATCTTTTCTTACTGGTTTAGTGGGCCTCACAGGAATCAGCAACAGTTTTCTGTAATTGCTAAGTAAACTGACCAGGGCATCGGAGGGGTATGACATTTTCCAGATTGGTGTTTGAGTAACATTTTAAAAATTATATTGAGATCCAAGCTATTCATAAGGGAGCGCAGATGGTATTCTGTGAGTGCTACAGAGGAGTCTCTTCTCCAAAAAGAGAATATACTCCATCTGCCCCAGTGAGAACTGTGCATGCCAAGCAAGGATGAAAAGTGGATAGGCAGAGCAGTATCTACTATCAGGATCAAGCTCAATGTTGGGCATTTTTATGGGGTGTAAGTAAACCTTTGAATAGGAAAATCAATTAAATTCAGGTTAGTGCAAGCACAGTCTAGACTGAGAAAATCAAAACAAGTCAACCTCATTTTGCCTCTGACCTGAAAAACAAGAGGACTGCCTTTTAACAGCATAGATTGATATTCACAACAACAATCTGAGCTTTGAAGCTCATTTCTATTTACAGGCAGACAAGCAAGGCTTGTATGAGGGAACTGAGAGGCGAGCATGATGGAATAATGTGGGAATGAAGAAAAGGTGTGACATGGGGGTTTTAATAGACTTTGCTACTAATTTGACAGTGAGCTTACACTCAGATTTTTCAGTCAAATAGTTATCAATTGATTTCAAATGTAAGAAGGTAGTTGTTGTCTATTTTTTGCTTAGTGGTCTTTTCGGTTAGGGTTTGGGTAATAGCTGTGTCTTGGCTTCGAGTCTTTTTGGTAACTTCATGTAAATGACACTTTTCCTCTTTCTGTGCCTCAGTTCCCAGATCTGTAAAATCACAGTGGTCTGAAATGCAGTGTCAATGTTTCCAGGCACAGGAAAGGGGTGAATTCTTAAACCAGTTTCAGCCAAGAAGTTGGAGAACAAAGCTCCCACAGTATCTCAGAGACATACCCCAGATCCTTTGGGTTTCTCTCCTGAATTCTAAAATAAAAAATAGACTCATTGTCATGATTTGAACCTGACCAGCAGCAAATCACTCACACTTGCCCTGCTCAAGGGAGAGAATTAGAGGGGTAAAAGTAAGGAGGCTCTTAGGTTGAGATAAAAACAATTTAGTATTTGAAATAAAATTAAAATAATAATTATAATAATAGTAGTAATAGAATATACAAATGAGTGATACACAATGCAATTGCTCATTACCTGCTGATCCATGCCCAGCTCCTTACTGGCTAGCAATGCCAGAGGAGAGAATATCCCAAAACCACAATCCTGAAAGAGAGAGCACCCAGCTTCCTGGCCAGTCCTCATCTATACACTGAGCATGATATTGTATGATATGGACTATTCCATTGGCCAGTTTGGGTACGTTGCCCTGGCTATGCTCCCTCCCAGGTTCTTGTGCACCTGCACACTAGCAAGACATAGCCAGCTGAAAAGTCCTTGATTTCTTAGAAAGAACTAAAAGAATTTGTATATTACCAACATTCTGCTCATACTGAATCAAAAAAACCAGCACCATTCTAGCTACAAGGTCAAAATCAGGATACTTTTATGTGTTGATTGAGAACAGCGCTTAAGCCACATGATCATTTGAACAAATGATCCTATGCATAGGTAGATGTGCATATATCAATATGGTTTTCAGGCTCACCCTCTTATTCACTCACCTCAGAACATGGTTAATGCAACTGTGCTGGGTGTCTACTTCCATCCCTCCAGACATTGCCATCTTCTCAAATACTCATCTCTGTCCATCTGCATGTTATGTTAGCGACAACAGGCAGGTAATGATATATGGCTCTGCACGTTCTCACCACAATTCATGTACTAGAAATTGATCACCTATGAGGAAAAATGGAATTGCTCTCTACAGATATAAATGACTTCTTAATAAGACTGGAACTGGTCAGAAATGTCAATCTTCATCACTTCACCACCTGCTAAAGATCTACTCCTGTTTTCCATATACTAAAACACAAACTACTTCAGAGACTCACAAATCTCCTTCTTTCCTTGAAGTCAGCTTCTGGCATTGCCTTTCTCTGAGTGGTAGAATATATTTCCCTTTTTTATTTGATCACTTTTTAATGTAAATCTTTCCCTGACATGCTTTACTTTGACAGTTCCTAATATAGCTGAGCCTAACGAGACAAATTCTAATAGCAGAAGTACTGATTGCTAGATTAACAGTTTCATATCTGTTTTCCTGTAATAAGAAATAGAAAAAATCATCATCCATCATATGCTACTACAGTGGGAGAAGGCATGCCATACCTGGAAAACACTTAGTTTCTCCTTTACAATGAACTTAATGGATGCAAGACCACAGCCTGAGAAAGAGAAAAAAAAACATATGGGCATGTTTTTTCATGGGCACTAACATATCCTGGTACGTTCCTCAAAAAGAGGCCCCAGGGAAGAAAAGGGTTTCATGTAAGAAACTGGATTAGAACTGAGATAATTTATTGCCCTAATAAGATCAACATTTATATGTAAGGATAAGTAAATATTGACTAGATTAGATAAACAAAGCCTGAAAAGCAGATCAATCTGTTTCTCTCTTAGGAATATACAGGAATTAACAAGCTTAATAATGTTCTGTATTTCAGACTCAGAGACTAAAAAGCTCTCATGTATCCTGAAAGAGTAAAGGGCCATTATATATGAACCCCTCTTCTCCCCCAATAAAGAATTTGGCAACACATATACCAAAAAACCCACCAAAACCCAACCCAACAACCAAAAAGAAAGCATATCTATTGTTCCTGGAGGAAATAGGTTCCCATACAACAAGAACTGTCATGGGTGTTCATTTCATGGTCTTATAAACATTTAACCATCAATCAATGTCACCCACAAAGCACTGTTCAGAGAATCAATTTATTTCCAGCTTTTCTCTGCTATTAAATAGAAAATGCAACAGACAAGGGGAGCTTTGATTGTGTATGAGTAGGCTTTTACAATCTAAACGTGTCTTTTGAAGCATGCATTTAAATCAGATAGATATTAGAGGACATTTGGAAGTACATTAGGGAGCACATTTCCATGTGCATATGGAAAGAGATGGTGGAAACCTGTAGTGCATCCTTTACTCCCTGGTCTCATAGAGAAGGTCTCATCATCATTAAACAAATATGTTCTCTCTAGCTCCTTGGTTGCAGGACTCCCCAGTGAGCAGAGAAAGTTGGGGTAGGGAAGAAGGACAGTGCATTTTTCTGAATTTGGTTTTCTAGTATAAGTCCCTGGCTCTTGTGACCTCTGAAATTGTTTGTGGGATAGCACAAAATAGCAGAGGTGTTATTCTTAAAGAAGCATTGGAGTCACCTTCAAAAGAGAATCCAGCTTGCCAACATGACAGATGTTCCACCCAAAGAATAGACAGACATGTTTTCAAGAGTGTAGAAATGGTGGTGACTAAGAGAATGGTACAAATCATTACTTCCCCTCTCTCCCTTGTCAATGGAAACAGTGACCAGGGAATCTTTGTTATTTCAACTTCAGAGTGTTTAGCAGTGAGAGTGCAGGGTGATGCTAGATGTTGTTATTCAACACTGAACAAAGGACAGCAACCTATTGAAATTTACTTGCAGAGTCACAACAGCTGAGCAACAGATCCATCAGCCTTTGCTATTTATGCCAAATTATACCCTGCTACTTAAAAATATTTCATAAAATACCTGGGACTCACCATCTCCATTGGCAAACCTGCTTCATGGTGACCAGTTCTCTGGCTCTTGACCACTTTTACAGGCACTCTTCTTCCCTGTGGAAGCGTTTAACAGTCATTAAGTTTTTACTTCAACATCTGTTCTAAACTTCTGTGGTTAGTGAAAGACAAAGGCACCCCTAGAGGGCAAAGCCATTTACAGGCGGCTGTGCTGGGATACTCGAGACCCTTACTATTGACTACTAGTACATACAGAGAGGCCACATATGCAGAGGTGCTTGTAGATTGCCAGTGTTACGGGGGGTGATGGAAAAGTGATACCCTGGAAACACACCTCACAGCCTTCCTGCACCTGCTGAGTGTGAGAAGATGCAGCAACTGGGGCTTGACACCTTGCTGCTGCAAACCTTTGCTACTCGGGGAAGGGTCAGGGAGATTCTGGAGTGTGGCCACTCCTCCAGCAACAGACGATTGGTAGAGGCTGATGGGAAGGCTGTACGAGAGGTAGAGGGGTGGGGGAGGTAGAGAAGGAGGTGGCTTCGTCCTGACGTCATTTCCGAGGGGCTGAGATATATAAACGAGCCGGTTGCTGCAGTGCCTCATCTGGGATCTTCAGCCAGGGCACTGGCGTAGACACGCACGGTGCTGGTCTCGCCCCGGCACCTCTCCTGGAGCCCCCACGCCAGGGACAGACGCAGCCTCTGCCCCGTCTCCATCCCTCCAGCACCATGAGCCGCCCAGAACTGCTCGCCGTCCTGCTCCTGGCCGTGCCGGGTGAGTGGGGCTGGGCTGGGGTCCATGTCCCCCGCTCCCGGGACCCTCAGCCCGGTGGGCAGCACTGCCCCGGCCGGCTCTGCTCCCGCCGCGTCCCGTTCAGCACCGCGGGCAGAGACCGACCGGGCTCTTCAGCACCGCGGACAGCGGCCGCCGCAAGGTCACTGCCCGAGGGCCGCGCCGGGCACTGCCTGCCCCGCGGGACTGCCAGCCTGGGGACTCCCTTCCCCTTCCCCTTCCCCTTCCCTTTCCCCCCCCCTTTCCTTCCCCTCTCCCTCCTCA
>JAVSBS010003319.1:0-20828 GCA_033124195.1 Coracias cyanogaster
CCGCGCGGCGGAAGGCGGAAGGTGCCGCGGGAGAGGGAGGGACAGGGAGAAGAGAGGGAGGGAGAGAGGGAGGGGGCAGGCGGCAGCAGCGGCCATGGATGACCTGGGCTGCCCGCGGTGCAAGACCACCAAGTACCGAAACCCCTCCTTGAAGCTGATGGTCAACGTCTGCGGGCACACGCTGTGAGTGGAGCCGCCGCCCCGCCCGGCGGGGACCGGGGCGGGGGGGGAGCGGACGCGGGTGAGGGGAGAAGCGCCCGGAGCTGGGGCTGCTCCCCGGCGGGGGACCGGGCAGCGGGGCCTGAGGGGAGCAGGCGCTCCCCGGTGGGGCCCAGGGGCGGGAGCGGCCCCGGGCGAGGTTCCGTCAGCCCCATGCGGGTGTTCGCGGGGCGGCTCCGGGCCCCTCGTGTCCCCGGTCGCCTCTCCCGGCGGCAGCGCTGCGGCCAGCGGCTCCGCTTCAGGCCGGGGGCTGCGTCGCGGTGTGGGGCTGAAGCGGCCGCTTTCGGCAGCTTCTCTGTCGCGAAATGCCCGGGGGGTGAAGCGCGGGGCCTGGCGTGTGCGGTGCCTGGTTCGGTACGGGCTCCTGCCCCCGGGGGTGAGACGGGGAACGTGGAGGGAAACACGTTCTCATCAACTTAACACTTACTATTTGTATTTAATACCGTGCGTGGATAATTAAGGGGAAAAAAACCACGGTGATTTGCTTTATTTTCTGGTGTGTTGGTTCTCCTGACTGAGGAATGCTTCCTCTGGAGGTTTGACGCTGGTTTAAATGTTGGAAAATCCTCTTATGAACCTGTGCTGATGGTGTGTTTACTCATTTTGGTATTTTTTTGCAACAAGGGTCATGACTTTTTTTTTTTTTTCTTTTTCTCCCAAGATCAACACTTAGATAATTCCCACGACTGACTCTAGCAGCTTTAAGTCCTACCTAGTCTGAACTCAGTTCACTTTTGGATCTGGAGATCTCTGTTAGTGTGGAAGTTTTAAAGGCTCTAGTCTAAATTATTTCTGGATACACACGATTGGAGCCTCACACTGCAACAGCAGCCCCCTTTTTTTTTTTTAATGTCTTTTCATCTTCCTTGTGGCGTGTATATTGAACTGTTTGCATTGTTAAACTACACGTGAAAGACATTCGAAAGACACAGCCTGAAAGCTTGATCCAACCTTGTCCATGATCAGGATGAAGGAGCTGGATTTCAACAAAGTATTGATGTTATTTTCTTAGAAAAAGGCATTAGCTTTCATCTGGTTCCCTGCTCCTATTCTCTACGGCCATGCAAACACTTCTGTTGCCTTGAGAGGAGATGGGTGGGAGAGCAGCAAGTGAGCTCCTGGTAGCGATGGTGTAGGAGAGGATGGCATTGGGAGCATCCCTTTGGGGATGGTGATGTTGGCTGTGTAGAGGTGCAGTGTTATCTGGACTTCAAAAGGTAGCAGCCACATTTAGGTAAGGCTGTGCAGCTTTCATGTTATGCTTCTATCTTGTATTCCAGTGAAGATCAAAGGACTGGTAGTCTTGATGATCTTCTGCTTTCGAGCTCCTCCAGAGCCACTTCCAGCAGAGGACAGCATGTTTCAGTTTGCTCTTCTGCTTTGCTTCTCAGTGGAGTTTTTTTTTTTATAGCTGAGCTTCACTTGAGAAAGTTATTTATGTTTTGTGCTTTACTGGGTCCAGCTGCTGACACTGCGTTTGGGGTTGGTGTCCTTGTCTTGCTTTCCTTGTGTCTTCCCAGTTGCACAAGGACCACCTCTGCTCCTCCCAGCTCTTGTTTGCACTTCTGCATTTGGCAAGTGTTTTATCCAAGACCAGATCAGTAGTCAGGATCCGTGCGGCTCTGGGTTGAGCAAGCTGGGTACCTCTGCGGGGTGCTTGCTGGAAGAGGGCTGTGCAGACCCACCCAGACTGACCTTATCTGGACCTAGCAAGGTCTGTTAGTCCCTCCCTTACCTTCCAACGAAGGGTAGCTGTGCAGCTGGGCACCACTGCTTTAAAGCATATGCATGTGTATGAGGGTAAAGTTGAAGTCATTTTGTAAGGGGGATCTCTGGATTTCTTTGTTTTTGTTGTAATTAAGGACTCTCCATCTTGATGTGGTTCAAGGGGGTCACTTTTCCTCTGTAATATTGTTCCAATAACTCCTTTCAGGTTGTGTTTTTATTATTGTTTCCATATGATGCTACAAAGCCTTCATGCTGGAAGTCGTTTCTTAGTAATGGTTATAATAAATTCTCATAATAAGCGATCTAGAAGCTGGGAGCTCAGATGAGGCACCTGTGAATGAAGTATGAGGGGAAAAAGGGGAGGTAATTGACATTTGTTCTTTCATAAATTCACCATGTTTCAGGCACGGGGAAGGAATGTTCAACTAGTTCTCCAAGCAAATGAGGTTTGCCGTTTCTGATGGAGATTTACCCTTCTTAGGCAATCTGTTCCGCCAGTTTGCAGTTCTTACCATTGCAAATACTGTCGAGTATGTATGTGTCGAGTTTGGGGGGCTTTCTCTTTGGTATTTTCCACACTTAAGAAATCCCATTCTTTCAGCCTCCTCTTTTCAGTGATTTTTAAGATTTTTTTTAGGCGTACATCTGTGGGCTGTTGTCACTGCTTTTCTTGACGCTTTTTCAACATGGTTGGTATGTTTCTGGAACACTGGAGCTGGACATGGTGCTCCATCTGAGTCCTCAGTACAACAGGCAGAGTCAGAATTATTTCACATGCTTTTCATATGATACTCGCATTTCATACATCTGAGTAGAACAATGAGTCTTCACTTTTTAAAATTTGTGATTTATGTTCAGCATAAACCCCCGATTATTTAGTACTTTACCACTCAGTATATCTCTGAGCAGAGCAGTATTTAACCTCGCCTTCCACGTTGTGTTACGCAGCTCTGGATTCCTACCTTTTGCTCTGTCCAACTACAGATTAGTTCAGGTGACTTTTGCACTTGCTTCAAATGACTTTGGATTCTGAGTCCCTCCATCCCAGAGCTTCTAACTGTCCCAGATTATCCTCTGTTAACTTAAGAAAATGACCTTTCTGTCCTGATATTTTCCAATGTGTACTTTGTGGACAAGATCTCTGGGAGACCTTTGAAGATGTTGCTTGTGACCATAAGAAATCAAACTGAGGCAGAGCGCAATGCAGAGTTGTGCACAGAAAGGTCACTGTTAAACAACCTTCCCCTTCCCACCCAAGTTACTTTTTGTAACAGTGGAGAATATGAAAAGATTAGAGCTGTGTAAATGGGCTTGCTCTGACAGAGATAATGATAAGTTATCTCTGGGTATGGGTTTGTAATCATCTCCCAGTACTTCAGTATGTACCATATTTGTTTAGATTATCTGACTGTCAACATAAGTGTGTCAAAAGTCCAGTTAAAACTATACTGCCTCTAGTTGCTGTTTCGCTACCTACTGTGTTACTAGAGGAAATTATATTTATTTGGTATGATTTGTGTGTTGGATCTTATCTGCTTTGTTACCTGAAATATGCAAGAGATGGGTCGTTTGTCTGACTTTCGGCACCTTCCCAGGGACCGACAGCAACTTTGACCGGTCGGTGTTTCCCCATGTATTTGGTTTCCTGCTCTTCAGAGGCAGGTGCTTTTGCCCTTCTTCAGGCTGCTGGAGAGCAGAGATGAGCTTTGATAACTGCCTTGGTCGGTTTTAAAGGGTAAATATTACGTTTAAAAATTTTGAAGTAATGTTTTAATGCTGCAGCACCTGCATATAGTCCATGGGTTTATGGGCTACAAGTCCATAGGTTTAGGTCAGCTTATTGAGTCGTCTGAAGAAGCACATTGCCTTTATGATGCTTTCTGTTTGCGGTTTGCTGATAAATATGCATGGGAAATTCAGAGTCCTGCCTTTGCTGGCTTGGGAGGTTCGGAGCAATTGCTTTAATGCGTTTCCCAGTTCTAGCTTGTGTTCTTGCTCCTCTTGCTGCGATATGAGATACATTAGTCAGTTAATCCGTCTTAGTGAATGAAGATCGATGTGGAAAATGCCCCAAGTGCTCTGCCATCATCTGTTGGAGATTTTCATTCCTGTTGAATAGCGGGTTAATGTGCTCCTGCTTTAACTGCTCTTTCTTTCACTGCAGACATTCTGAAGTGAACACGAAAATGCTCCTTCAGTGTTGTCTCCCTGTAGTTTCTTTCCTAATGCTTTGACCTTTCCTATTTTGTTAACTGTGCTGGTCGCTTAATAAAGTGACCGTCAGTGATTTGATTTGCACTAGTGCAAAATCTCTTGAATTTCAAATCATTAAAGAGCCTATCCTTAGCTGAGATGATTTGTCAGTAAGCTTCAGCCTTTTCTCCTGGGTTTTGGATTGCTTGTGGCTTTACCATTAGTTCATTTTTGGTTTTTTGTGGCTCACTGTTTTGCTCTTCTGTGAATAATTGCGAGAGTTGCCTTCGTGTGCCTTCTGTTGTTTCCACTTTCACGTTCTTAGCCAGTTTCTCCCCTTTGATTAGAAGGAAAGTAGAAGAGCCTTCCTTTTATCTTTTTTTTTTTTTCCCCTTCTCTCTTTTTTCCTTCTCATCTCTTATGTAGACAAAGTAAATCTCAAAGTATTTGAGAGCTTGTTTGGCAATATGTGTCCTGTTTGTTTCTTCTTTTTTGACAAACGCCTACAGCGATGGTTTCTTTTGCTATGAAGTCTTGGGCTTTGGGGGTTTGGTTGTTCGTTCTTCTCCTCTTCCCCACTTCTTTACTCTAGATGTAAATTAGATACTATGTGTTAGAGTACCTGTGTTGGCCTGTCATCTATCTTTTGCTGTGCTGACAGGTTCATTCTGGATCTTGGCACCAACACATGCAGGTAGCGTTTCTCCTCCCTTTGTGTATTGCCCTGTGTCCGTGTGCTTGGCCCCACCTTAGAAGAACTCACAGGGGCTTTCTCCTAAGGCTGCAGGTTTGCCACGTGCAGTTCCCTGTGGTCAGTGGGGCTCTGGAATGTGTTCCTGCCTGCTCGTGGCAGAGCAGGGGTCAGTGTGCTGATAAGCACAGCGGTGCTGCGGTGGAGATAAGGGACAGGCAGATGAGTGTGAGAGGATGAAATCGGACA
This sequence comes from Coracias cyanogaster, assembly GCA_033124195.1. Classification (NCBI taxonomy): domain Eukaryota; kingdom Metazoa; phylum Chordata; class Aves; order Coraciiformes; family Coraciidae; genus Coracias; species Coracias cyanogaster. The sequence goes on from JAVSBS010003319.1 coordinate 5,081, forward strand.
CTGGGTCTTGGCTGTAAACATCCTTCACTTTGGGCTTCCATTGCAGTTTGTTCTGATGGAACCATGCCAAGCCTTACAATTATGGGAATGTTTTTTGGGGGAGTTGTTTGTTAGTATTTTGTTTTCCTTGGTTATTCCTTCTTGACCAGTATCACCAAAAGTGTAATACCACGTGTTTTTGCCATTACAGTAATGTTGAATAAGCCTTTTCCACTATAAATCTTCCCTGTCACTGGGAGGGAGGATGATAAATTAGCAGTTAAAAGTTGTTCTAGGATGGGGCTTAGTATGGAAATGCTCAGTTCAAGAATAATGAATGTCTTTTAAAGTTTATTTTCTTAACAGAGGTTCCAGGCATCAGATGCTTGGCTTTAAAGATGCTTTTGTGCAGGGGAAAGTGTGTCTAATTATGGAGCAATGCTTAATTACAGTTCTGCAATGCATTAGTTTCTAAGGTGCACTTGGAATGGCTTTGCCTTCTTTTAAAAAACTAACTTTCAAGAATTATATTCAAAAGCCTTTATGCATGCGTGACAGTTTTCGGTTATTCAGGTGATTCCTAATGTCTTTTCTGAGTGCACAGGTGCTGGGGGCGTGCTTGCCAACGGAGCTGGGATCCACCTGGCTTCACTTGACACCATGAATTATCTTTTACTCAGCCTGCTTGGGTTTCATGGCCTGTGTTGAGTTTTAGGAGGCAGGTTAAGCATATCCCACTGATTTACTTACATGAGGAGGAAAGGAAATGCATCCACCAAAAACTGCCTTCAAAGAATGTTAACGTTACTGGGAACAGGACTTGGTAAAGAAATTTACTGTTGGCTGTAAACTTGGACCATATGGCCTCCAACAATCAGACACAAAAGTCGTAGGTAAGAAAGGTAGTTAATTGGGGCTGCTGGTTCGGCTTTGTTGTCCCGCTGTGGGGACAACTCCCTGCTATAGGGAGGAGGAGGGAAGCTGGTAGGTAAAGCTCTTTCTTAGGAGTCAGTCCTGCAGCTCCAGCTACCTGTGACCCATCCTGACTTGTAAAGAGAGGAAACATGGATGCCTGCAGAGCAACAGAACCAAAGAAACTCCCTTTCCTCCCCAGTGTCACACCAGCTGTTGTGCTGTCTCTGCAAAGTGTCTTTCCCATGACTGGCGTTCCTGGGAGACGCGGGCATGGCTACCAGAGCAGCCTCCACAGAACACTGATGGGCTTGGTTTCAGCCCTTGCCTGTGAATTGGTTTTGGGTTTGTTGTTGTTCTGCTGCAATCTTAGAGCAAGTTCATTAACTGTCATCTATTACAAGGTTTCCTGGTGTCTTTTTCCTGTCTGCAAGAGACTTATGGGAAGGTGTCTAGGCTCCTTATTAAAATGCCTTTTCCCGGAGGGAGATGTGCTTATTTCTCGTTTAATTGGTTAATAAGGCTTCAAAATGAAGACAGCGTAAAACCGCTCGCTATCTCTAGGCCCAGCTTTGTATTGCTCAGGGGAGACATCAATTCACTGACTTGTGTTGTGGGGATTCTGTAATCTGCCCTGCACCCTGTTAGAGCTGTTCCAGGGATTCATTAGGGGGTAAGTGCATCCTCCGAGAACTCTAATTGCGGTGCGAACGGCTGCTAAAGTGAAGAAACAGAGGTTTCATTATTTGCATATTTATTTTAATGTTAGGAGCATTTGGAGTTTTGCGGCTGTCAGATTCCCCAGGAGTTGGAAGTAGGAACATCCCTGGTGAATTCGGGGGCGTGGGGTCTCATGCCAGCGCATGGGGCTGGAGTTGCTGGAGAAAAGTTTGGAATCTTCTTGTTTAAACTCCTTCCAAGTGAAAGGATCGCTTGGCTTCCTGCTGCATTCTTCTCTGCAGTGTGGTTCAAGAAAATGCCTTTCTTCTAAGATGGAGCGGGGGGAACCCTGGAGGTTGTGGAAAATGACTTAAAACTGTATTTCAGCGAAGTGAGTTTGAGCAAAGAAGTCTGAGTAGAGGTAGGCAGTGAGGATCTGTCAGACCTGTAACTTTTAACTTGAGCATATGGGATTTAGGTGCTTAAATACGTATTTGAATTTTATTGGCAATTTTTTTTCTGAAAGAAAATATCTTAAATGCAAGATACACGAGGACAGTGATGCTGTATTCAGGGCTGCTGTTTGTACTGTAAAGGTTGGCTGTCATGTGTATGATTTTTGGGCCACTAGATTTCTATTAATATGAAAGTGGGAGGTGGGAGGAGTGCTCATAGTGCTGGGTGAACTGTTGGAGTGTGGTTACAGGACTCATGAACAGGCAGCAGGCACAAGGAAAAGCGCCGCTGGACTCTGGTACTTACTGGAGCCTTGCAGGAGCTGATCCGGTTTGCTAAACTGGCAGAAAGAGAAGCTTTTCTGGTAAGTTAATGTGGTGGTGTTTGCACAAGGACCAGTGAGTTAAATGGCTTATGGATGGTTAGGTGGGCATTGGAGGTGGTGCAAGGTAATCTGTAGGAACGTGTGTCCACAAGGTAGAAATAGAGTTGAAGAAAGGACCTTCCTATGGCACAGTGTTAGTTTAGCTTACACCGTTTTGTGAAGCTGCATGCTTCAAAAGCTGGCTTACTAGGGAGAGCAAGTGCTCTGTTTTGTCTCTTAGGCTTGTTTTCTTGCTGCTGTTGTCATATCATATCTCAAATTAGATTCCTGGGTGGTAGATCCTTGCTTGCATGAAAAGCGTCTTGGTGGACTAAAGCAGATTGAGACAACGCATAGCAAAAATCTCAGCCAGAACAGGGACCTTGTGTGCTCCTAAAAATGCCTGCTTTGCTTTGGGGATGGAAGTAATGAAAATTATGTAACATATTTCATTCCCAGCGACGTATATCTCTGAGAGGATTCTCTTCTGAATGGGAAGAGTCAGTGAGTGAGTGAGTTCTTCTGGGTGAGTTGGGTGACACACCAGGGAGGTTTTTACTCAGCTTTGTCAGATCTACCACAGGAAGCCAGGTTAACTGGTACTTGTTTGAAATGGTTGCACAATCGTAGCCTGTCTGCATCCTCAAAGGAAGAAGCAAAATTACATTTTTTTTTAAAGTGCAGTGTATTCCCTCAGAAAAAACTTTTTCCTGACTTCTTAGGGAGTAAAAATCTAGGTCATCTTTCTTCTTTGTCTTTTTGGATTTATTCCTGGTTTTATTAATTGGGATTAGATGCTCTTTGGACTGTGTTCCATCCCATTACTCTTTCAGAGTCTCTCCGAGTTAGTCATGGGAGGTGATTAAATCATTGCTGAAATACTCAAGAGATTATTTCCTTCTGCCATCCAGTTTTGACAATGAATATTAGCTTTGAGTCATTGTCTTAATACTTCTGACGAAGTGGTGTTAATGCTTCAGTTATATTATTCTTTAGTTTTAAACCTGACATACTTATAAAATCTTATCTTTTCTATGCTGAGCTATCAATTGGCATGTCTGCTCAGTAATACTTACTGTCTGCTAAGCAGAGCTTGCCGAGCTCTACTCTTTATTCCTTCTAAGTGCTTTTTGGAGATTTAGGTTGTGGTTCTGCTCTGAGATGTGACCTTGGTGAAAGGAAAGCTATGGTTTATATCTCGATCTCCAGTCAGTGACTTGAAATGTAAGTTCTTTTTCCTTGGTTCTGAAAATTCACTGGCTAAAATCTGCAGCCTGGGATCCTGAAAATCATAGAATCAGAGAATGGTTTGGGTTGGAAGGGACCTTAAAGATCATTGAGTTCCAACACCCCTGCCATGGGCAGGGACACCTCCCACCAGACCAGGTTGCTCAAGGCCCCGTCCAACCTGGCCTTGAACGTTTCTAGGGATGGAGTATCCACAGCGTGTCTGGACAACCTGTTCCAGTGTTTCATCACCCTCAGGGTGAAGAATTTCTTCCTGATTTCCAATCTAAATTTCCCCTCTTCCGGTTTGAACCCATTACCCCTTGTCCTATCAGTACAGGCCTTTGTAAAAGTTCTCTCCCCAGTGTTCTTGTAGGCCCCCTTCAGATACTGCAAGGCCACAATGAGGTCTCCCTGGAAAAATGGCTTATGGGTTTGGGTGCCCACCTTGAGAAGTCCTGAAACATACTTGACTCTTTGTTGGCTAAGTGCTTACCATGGCAAGGTTGAATATGGTAAATGTTCAACATGATAACGGTCCAACACAGGTTAAAATACGTGTACCTCAAAAAGAAGGCAGACACAATAGCCTTTTAAACAATTTGATATTAGGCGGGTTTTTCTTTTTTCTTTCTTGTAATTGAATCTTCTGCATTATAATTCAAGCCAATAATTCTGTGGGTTTGTGAGGAAGAAGGACTTGTTTCTCTGTGGTTGCGTTAACTGCCAAATGTTAATGAGCGATATGCATAGCTTTAATATTTATGAAACTAAGCAAATATATTCCTGAGACGTTTTGAAGAGCACATCTCAGTAATTGTAAGTTCACAGCAGAGCAGATTTGAAAGTGCTCGTCTGGAGTACTCAGGAGATGAATTAGTGGATTTGTTGCAACGGTTGGACTTGATGATCTTAAAGGTCTTTTCCAGCCACAGTGATTCTGTGCTCCTTGTTTGGGACACTGGTTGGTTAGTTTTTTTGCCAGCACAACTGAAGGTGAAGTTTGAAGAAAAGTTAGGTCAACATTTTGGAAATGGAGTACTCTGGTGTTCAGATCTGGTTAGGAAATTAAAAAAAAAAAAAAAAATCTTCCCTGGTAGTAACAGGCTATGGGTCAGGCAGGATGCTGAGCTCGTGTTGTGGACACTCAGGTTTTATGTTGCCAGTTCCCTCTGGTTTAAGGATATCCAGGAAACAGTGGATATTTCTTTACAGAAAGGCCACTCTGGCCGTAATAAAAGTCATCAATAGTAGTCCTAAGAGTGAACGGAATTGTGTAATGACATCTACTTGTTTTTCTTTAAAAAAAAAAAAAAAAAAAAAAGCTTTGCAAGAATTGTATTTGGTGAGACTAGATCTGAGAAAATAACTTAGCAGGGACTGCTGCTGTATATGACAAAATTAGACTTTATTATAGCTAAGAACATTTTTTGGTGCTCTGAAAATGTTATTCTGAGTTGTTCTTTCTTTGAATATAACACGTATGGGGGGGAGAGGATTTATTAGGAAATTCTTGCAGATGTTTTTGTGTGGAAGGCAGGTAAGGTCAGAGAAGTGAGAACAAGATGCCTCTGCCACAGAGGAGCAATAAGCAAGTCATCTGGTCTGGTAAGTATTTGGTCGCCGAATTGGGAAATACGTAGACAACGATTTTTGCTGTTCCCATAGTCAGTGATTGGCGCTAAGGTTGAATTATATATCTAAGCATTTGCAGAATCCTGGGCTTAATGTAAGTGTGACAACTTCTTTAATAGTAGAGAGGAAGATAAGTGGTTCTGCAGAGAGTTAGGAAAGAGTGGGATGGGGCAGAGTGAGGAACAGGGCGGTTGGTGTAGGTATCTTTTTTAAGAAGCAAAGTTGAGGTAGGAGTTCCCAAGCCCTAAGAATGTTCTGCTCCCCAGTTTTTAATGCCAAGCAGTGTGGCCAGGCTGTCAGTCTCTCTGCCGAGGTGGCGAAGAAGAACTGACGTTCCTAGACAGCAAAAGGCAGGGGAGTGGTTCTGCTAATCTTGACACCTTCAGACTGCTGAGCCAGAATGGGAAGTATTGGGTCTAATTGGACAGGAAAGTTTGGCACCAGGATTAGACATAGAAAAAAGCTGCTGGAAGAGCCGGGTTAAAGAAGAAAGTCCTCTGGTACAGGCAAACAAATATTTAAGGTCTTTGTCATCCTTACTTGCAATGTGTTGTGTGTTTTCTGTTAAAAAAAAATCTTTGGGGGGAGTAGGAGCTGAACTATATGTAGGTGTAACAGAAGAGTAGATAATCTTTAGTATGAGTATATGAATAGCCTTGTGTAAATAGAAGAGTTCAGATTCTTCTGGGAGTAGGTATCTGCAGGCTTAAAAAGACTGAAAAAATAGTCCTGAAACACCATGGATAGTGTCAGGTAGGGCTGTTGGTGGCAGTTGTGTGGTTTGATAAGCCTGTGACTGATGTGCTGTGAACTGGAGATGGGAGGCTGTCTTTGAGTCCCCCAAATCCTCTTGTGCCAGGAAGACAATTGAAAAGTTGTCTTTAGTTTGGGGGTATGGCTGTATTCTGTAAAGGGAGAGAGGGAGGCTACGGGAGAGAGCAGTGCCAGGATGACCCGGTGTTGCTACGAACGTTGTCGGCTGAGCAGTCTTGGAGGAATGTAGGAGCTGGAGAGATACTTGTCTGTTGGGCTTGGTCTGGAATTACTGTATTTATTTGAACATTTTACTTCCACTCCTGCAGGAAACTCTGGCCTAAAATTTTGCTAAACAAATCCTTGATTTCTATTCTATCTACCTGGTTTTGGGAGAAGGTAATTCAGGCTGAGACAGCAAATGTGGCCAGAATTTGCTGTCTCCACATGGGCAGTACCTCAGCGTATGAGTGGAAGAGCTCTTTGGAGATTTGTTCCTTGGGATGAGGTTAGGGAACTCAAATTACAAAGGGATGTATGTGGAAACCTTTGCTGCCAGCTGACAGATTTTGGAAAGGAGACTTCTCTTTTGCAAGGGACGTGTGACAGGGATACATCTTCTGGCTTTGGCTAAACTCTGAAATGCTGCTGTGGAGTTGAAAGGGGAGACTGACTCCCAGTCTCATTGTTTGGCAGTAAATGAAGCAGCAAAGATCATGAGAAGGACCTGCTTGGAGAAAGGGGCGTGACTACATGAGGACTTGAGAAAAGAACGGATGACTGGGCTAGAGAAGCTTTAGGACTATCTGGGAAGACAGAGGAAAAACTGGAGCTAAAGAGCCACAGAGGAAGATGTGAGGTTCTAGGAGGATGAATGCATGGGAAGCTGGTGGCTGTGGGGAGATCAGAGGTAAGGACAGTGTGTGTCTGTGTCTGTGTGTACTTGCACGTGTGGTGGAGGGGTGTAGGTGTCTAAATGGAAACTAGCCAAGCAAGGAAACTGTGCCGGGATCCAAAAATCTTGATCAGGGGAGGAAGGAAGATGCTGAAGGGTTTGGAACTCTACTGTCTTGCTGTCCCTCACTGGACGGGAGCAGCACCCAGGGTGTCTGAGTTACAGAGCCCTGGGGTGGAGTTGGCCGAGTTCCTGGAGCCTGGTGTTTAACAAAGGCTCTGGCAGCGCCCACGGGACATCCCAGCAGGAGCACAGGCTGTGTGCAACTGCTCCTGCCCTCCCCAGGAGCTGTGCTTTGAGCAGAGGAGATCCCGTGTAGCACTAATGCCGATCGCTTGCGCATCGGGAACGTGAAATTTGGGCATGCTTCAAGCGTTAATTACAGTGGCTTAATTTCTTTATCTGGTAATGCAGGGATAATACGACCTCATGGTAGTTTTGAGAAGGTCAGTTATTTAATGCTGACTATGCATGCCAAAGGAAACTGGAGGGGGGAGGAAAAAGGGTCGAAGCAGGGTTTGAACAGGCATTGCCTGAAAGGGGTAGCTGCCCTAACAAGTTGGAAAGAGCAACTCTACGTCTTGGTTCCTGGCAGGCCATGCACGTCAACTGCAAGGAGAACATGTGATGCTCAGGCCACAGATTGTGGTGGCTTGTTGGAGGAATAACATGACATTGAGGCCTCTCCCTGCTGCTGGACTTAGCAGACATATGGTAGTGGATACTGAGGGGAGTAACAGCCTGGCTGCACAAGCCTTTTCTCCAAAATCGAATTTTCTCATAGTGCATGACCACAAGAGGGATCAGACCACCTGAATTTTCACTTTTGCGTTTTTGAGTCTGCGTTCTTGCGCGTAGCTTGGTTATAGGTGTTCTATGTACGGACATTTTAACATTCGACTGGCCAATAATCATACGAGAAATCTATTTGACTAGTGGGCTGGTGTCTAGTTTGTTTTCTGTCACAGGCCTTTTTCTCAATTTCAGTCTCTGCAGTAAAAGTAAGGCTGTGTTACTGCATGGCCTGGATAGTTTCACGTTTCTGCTTGCACAGGAGGTTATGTCTTACTGCTTGCTAGGCAAGACTTCATCTCCAATACTTGTCTTTTTAAGTGAGTATTTTAAAAAGTTGACTGTGCCATTAAATGAGTTTAGAACCCATACAGAGTATTTTATATGAGCTTCATATTTGAATGTGATTTTTTTTTTAGTGTTCTACCAATTCTCCTCTTCTTGAGCATCAGTTGTATAATTGGCAAACATATACAGGATACATGCTGATCTGAACATTATCGTTTGTTGAATATAATGGACCACAATCACTTTCTTACACCTAATTTGTCCAGTTTTATTTTAAAATCCATATGTCTTTTAGGGATAGTAGAAAGATGCAGAGTTGCCTGAAGGAGAATTGCCCCACCTTACTTCTTTCTATGCTGTGTCCTTCCTTCACAAATATAGAAGCAGCTCTGTCATTGAAAATTTAATGAAGCTTTCATCAATATAATGCTGTGCCTCTACATTCTCTGAAACATATTCATATTTAATGAGCTGCTAATTCTCATTTCAGGTAACAGGAACAACTGAATATAACCATAAATCTGCTTTTACTTGTGAACAGCATGTACCATGTCACTTAAAATTTGTCAAGTCCTCACTGATGATCACTGTGCTAAAGCATGAGAAGAGTTGTACATCTGAGCATCCAGCAGCTGCTATTTAAATCAGCTTTGGACTGCGTTTGTTAAGAACTTTTGTCTCAGACCTTTATTTTTATTAATAAAATATTTTTTTCATAAAAATCAGCCTTGGGAAATAGAAACAATGACCTTAAAGTAAGGAGGTTGTTGTCCAAGTGTCATATTTGAGTATTTCTGTTTCATGGTTTGTTTGTTTTTTTTTTTCTCCTCAATTCTTAGCAAGCCTATGGTTAGCTCCTTAGTTAAAAAGTACAATAGTGGGAAAATATTTTGCGTGTATGGGAGGGCTGGTAATGCTGAGCAACATATAGAATTGTGTATAATTAATTACAGAGGATGGAAATAGTCGAGGAATAACTGTGAATACCCTTCTGCAGTCTGGACAGTCTCAAACTGAAGATTTCTGTGAAGCATCAAATAATTTGCACTGTTGGACTTGGCTGGAAGAAGCAACAGAACTTGTTTTGCTCTGTCTTCCTGGGAGTGAACTGTAATGCTGAAGAGATGGTATTGTTTACCAAATTTTATGCAATAACACCATCTATGAGTACATACTTACGTTTTCAATTAGATTAAGAAAACATTAACACTGAAACATTATTTTGATCACATGAAAATACTGTATTGTTCTATCTGCATTATTTAATTCATGGTCCTTTTATTATTTCTCATAATCATAATTGACATTTATCCATCAATATTTAATTTGTGTTTTGGAGGTTAATTGCAGAAAAAGGCCATATATAATGCGATGCCATTGAATATAGAAACATAAAATGTAATAACCAGAAACTACTACACATAGTATAGCCTTTGTAACAGTACAAAAGGCAATGTAGAGAGTGGTGTTCACTCCACGCCCTTTCCTGGCAGTATGCAATTTTCTATTTAATCTATTAAGAAGTTTCTTAAAAAGCAACTGTAACATAGTACCAGGAGAAAGCTACACTTGCATGACAGCATCCTAACTGCTTCTGACTGTTCTTATTTTCTTGCATTAATTTACCTGGAGCATTACATTAACAGGGTTAATCAGGATGTTTTCCCACCTGTTTGGTTTTTTTTTTAATCCAACTTCTAATGGGTGTTTTAGCAGCCTCACGAATGGGAGGTTATATGCTGAGCGTATTATATGGATATTCTTACTGTTTCAGGTATGTGTGGTAGCCCCGGAGTTTTATTCAATCTTTAGCAAGATTTAACGCTTGACCTTCACGGTCTCTTCTGAGAGCAGACCAAGAGAAGTTGTTGGCCTGGCCTCTCTGGGGAGGTGCAGCTCTGGAGCTGGCCTCCTTGGAGCTGCCAGCCTGCAGCCCTCCAGTGCCACCAGCACAGGGTTGTGGGGGGTCTGTGAGAGCTGTCGCAGGCAGGCAGCTAGGACGGGGCAGGAGGGATCTGCTTTTTGTCTCCTCAGGCAGCTCTGCCCTGCTGTGATTTGAGCCCTTGCCCAGGGGAAGCCGTAGCACAGGCGGTGCAGGCCGCAGGCCCTGTGGCAGGCTGGCTTGTAAGCCCTGGTCCTGGTGGATCCCCAGTCCTTAGCAGAGGTCCCTGCAAGAACATTGCTTTTTTTTACTTTCTGAATTCTTCCCAACCTGATTTTTAAGACTTTCAGAGACTCTTTCCTTACTAGAAAAGATCTGATGCGGACAAGTAAATATGGTGTCTTGTGAAGTAGGAAAGTGAATTAATTTCCCATACCAGTCTGTTCTAGGCATTTCACGCTGGGCACTATCAGAAAGGTATTGGTGATACACTCCCACTGCATACTGATTTCTAGATTTACTGAATTTATGATGGCTAATTAAAAAATACAAATTTCTCATTAAAAATTTTGTCTACTAGTCACATGGGATGCAGAGCAGCGCAACAGCAGAACAGATGAAAGAACCGTGTTAACAAGACTGTTCCAAAAGACTAGCTGGGTTCATCAGGTGCTTGAATGCCAGCGTAGCCTCACTCATGCAAGTAGCCCATAGAAACATTGAGACTTCTCATGTGACTATTATTTTTAGGATCAAACCCATGCTATTTATTTTCACTTCCAAAAAAATGTATGTCAGTTTTTCTGACAGTCATTTTTCTGTCAAATAGTTTACTTAACACAGGCGAACAGTTTATTTAAGATAAGTTGATAGCAGTAGATTTGGAGTTTGTCCTAATGCAGTCACTTTTCCTATTTGGCTTGGACTATTTACAGTAGAAGCTGAAGGTGGTTGAGATGAGGGAGAGGTGTGTTTGTGGTTTTGTTTTTCCTCTTTAAATATTACCAGTTCAAGGGTCTTAAATGGCTGTCCCTCATCTTCTCCTGAGTGACATCAGATCTTTTACTTGCCAGTCTTAAGCATTGACCTCTTTTGACTGGGTCAACTTTTGACTAGGGATTGTAATAAATACACCGGTCCAACTTCACTTCATGGTGGGAGAGCATTTTTTTGTGCAAGTTTGCAGGGAGTACTTTAATAAAATGCTGTTAATTTTCATTTCTTAATTTCTGCAGATTTTTGTTCATAGTCTTTAAACGTAATTTGACTATTTGTACCTGGAGTGTCTTGAGGTATATGTAAATAGCACATAAAAGCTACGTTCCAAGCTTTGTTTTGGAGTTTAGCGCCCAGGAATTACAAAGTGCCAAATAAAGGATTCCTTGTTCAGCCTTATTATGGTTTCTCTGTATATATGGTAGTATACCATCAGTGATATCGAATGCTATTTTTCATCTTGCAGGACCTGTTCTGTACCTTATTTAGAGAATATTTTAATCAGTTATTTTCTGGATGTTATCAAACATATGTAGTAAGGGGATCATTGATTTCTTCCTTTTCTGTAGTGCTCGGTATCTCTGGATAGAAAACCTTTTATGCCTCCTGTGATATAAAAGCATTGCTACCACCATCTTACTGATGAGGAAAGCTCTCACGATTTTACAGGGGTCTCTAAATTTTGAAGTGTGCTATAAAGGGGAATGTCAAAACTTCTTGCCCATCTACCTTTCATCTTCAAAGAGACAACCTGCTTCCACAGCAAACAAAAATAGCCTTTTAAGAGTCGCAGAATGAAAAACATTAAGCTTAGACTGTGCCAGTCCCATGAGTAGCTGTTGGACATTCCAGAAAAGGGCATTGGCGTTAGTTAAGGTAATTTTATTTCAGCTTTGCTCAGCAATATAGTTTTGGGCTTTTTTAGAGGTTTTATTTTGTGTTGCAATACTGAGTGTAGGTTACAACTGAAGGTTTGATCCTAGGGGAAAGGAAACTGGGTATAAAACAGTTCCAAAAGGAGTGGGGTTTTTAGGGGCATGGGGGTTTTTGCTTTGTTTCTTGCTTTGTTGATTCATTTTTCCGTTATGCTTTATTGGACACACACAGAGGTATATTGGCACACCTAAGGGGCAGCGAGCCACAATGCCAGTGCGGGTACCGGGAGATTACAGAATCACAGAGTGGTAGGGGTTGGAAGGGACCTCTCGAGATCATCTAGTCCAATTCCCCTGCCAAGGTAGGTTCACCTAGGGCAGGTTACACAGGAACATGTCCAGGTGGGTCTGGAATCTCTCCAGAGAAGGAAACTCCACACCCTCTCTGGGCAGCCTGTTCCAGTGCTCTGTCACCCTCACAATAAAGAAGTCTCTCCTGATGTTGAGGTGGAACTTCCTGTGTTCCAGTTTGTGCCTGTCGCCCCTCGTCCTATCACTGGGCACCTCTGGCCCCATCCTCTTGACACCCACCCTTCAGATATTTTTTAAACATTGCTCAGATCCCCTCTCAGCCTTCTCTGTAAAAAAAGAAAATTACCAGTTACGTGTGTGTGGACTTCCACTTGAGTCTCCATGGTCACTCCAGCTAACTGAAGTCCAGAAGTTCCGTGTCCCACGCCTGTCCCATCCTTGTGTTCCTACCCTTTTTTTGGCACTGAATGGTGAACCCGTTCAGGGAGGTGATCCATTTTAAGGATTTAGACCAGTTGTCAGCCAGATTCGCTCCTTATACTGCTTCCGGGCACATATGGGTACTAGGGCTTGAATATGGGGTAGGAAAGAATGGGAGCCCAGATTGAAAAGTAGGATAAGCTACTGCAGGACTAGATTCTACCTCACGCTCGTAGTAGCCATATGTGATGCCAGTAAAAATAAATACATACTTCTCTGTGTTATGTACTTCTACATAGCTTGATGGCTTCAGCGCTATGCCAGGAGAGCGTTGCTTTGGTAGCATTCCCGCAACATAAAGTGGCCCCATAGGTCTGCGGCAACCATGCAGAACAAACCTTTGATCTCAGATGACCCCACACAATTTCCCCAGTACATACTGTGGGAGTGGAGATGTTTGTTTTAGTTGACAGCCTCTTTTTCTCAACTGCTGTGTAGCTTGGATTTGGATTTAGGTTAAACAAATTGCAAGGAACTGTCTCTTTATGTTATGTAAAGTTTATATTCCTGAGAATAAAAGGATCACTTGTGGATTACTGGAAGTGTTGCTATTTGAGAAGAGCTGTGCTGGGGAGGATACACCTCTCTCCTTGAGGTGCGGAGAGATTTCAGATCTCATTCAGATCTTTTCAAAGCTTGGACAGGGGGATTTGGTTTATGGTGGCCTTCTAGCATTGTCACCAGCATGAATGAAAAGTTGGTCCAAGGTATTGCTCAGGAGGATGATCACTGCACGCTATGGTACTTGGTAAAAGTGATGGTTTGCATTTTGCTTATTTTTATTCTCTAAGTAGGTGAAAGTGAAGATAAAGCAAAGCAAAGTCTGTTTTGATGGTAGTGGGAATGACAATTAAGCAAGTTTCATATTTGATGGATCACAACCGTCATCACCAAGCTGCTTTTTCTCTCTTCTATGAGCAGTGTTTACACTGGTAGTAGCCAGAAGGCCTTTCATGAGTCCCAGACTCGTAGTGCTGTGCAGGGAAAGGAAAAATCCTTGAATTAGATGTAGTATTAAACAAATTTGGGTAGAGGAGGTGAAACTATAGTGGCAAGAAGAAAAGCACCATTTCCTCCGGACTACTCCGGATACAGAACATCTTGTGCTAAAGTTCTTGCTTGGTTTTATGTGTTATTTTTCAGTGGAGCTGCAGGATGGGATGGGGACTAATACTGATGTTAAAGCTTCACAGAGCGCAGGTTTAAGCAATCGGTGGTTGTATTTGTGGCTCTTCATCAGGGTGCGTTTGTGCAGTATCAAAGGGTGCATGTATGCAAGTCATCTTTGTCCCCTGGCTTGCGAAGCCATCCCCCAACTTTGATCTGTTGTGTGTGCAGGTGGAGAGAAGGACGAGGAAAAGTTAGCCTCCTGAAAGTACTTTGTGTCCTTGGAGTTCTGAACTTGGGGGCTTTTCAAAAGGTAATAGATGCCATGCAGGTGAGTCAGCCTTTTGTGCTGAGGGCCAGGTGCTTGACTTATTTTCAAGCTGGCATGCTAGGACACACTGGCATTGAACACGGCTGTAAACACTCCTCAAAGCTGGGGAAGGCTTTTGTCTTGTAACTGATTTTCCTTAATGCTCTGGGAGTGACTGGCTTGATGCATTTTGCCCAGGTGGCATCAGCAGCCTATGAAATACAGAGGGAGCATTTCTGCTGTGTGACCTTTACAACAGGGTGATCTTCAGGAAGGACAACTAAGAGTGAGTGTCTTCTGTGCTTTTGGTACTTTGCCCAAATATGTACACTTCTGACTCCAGAACAGGGAATGAAAGGCTCCATGTCTTGGACTGGTCCGTTGAGCCCTGTAGTTCTTGTCCTTATTTTTCTGCTATATGTGAATTTGATGGTTGTCAAGTCATCCTGCAGAGCAGGACAAAGATAACTTTTGTTTTAGTGGTGGAAAGATCATTGCTGGTATTGCTGAGTGGCACAGAGCAGGGCTGTCGTCTGTTGGCCCAAGTTTTATGCCAAGTTCAGGCTCTCACTTTTCTGTAAGAGCATTCAAGTTCCCTTTAAAAAATCTACTACTTTATAGCCTTTGATTTTGAACAAAGACTCAAAAGTATTTGTCTGTAGTAAAGAACAAGTGAAAAGTGGTTCCTGATGAGTTTTTTCCACGGTATTTGGTGTAAGTATGGCCTCGCTGCTAGGGCTGCTTGTGGAGGGAGTGTTGGGCAATCCTACATCCACGCTTCGTTGCCAGGGAATGCAAAAACTCCGGTTTTATGGGAATTATCCAATGCACGTGATAAACATTTTCTCAAATGTCTGGATCAGTGTTCTGAGTTTCTTTTCTCTGTTCTGTGTAGCGTTTTTTTGTTTGCTTGCTTTCAGGAGGCCGTTGTCTTGAGGGTCTTGATCTTGCACAGTAATGAACAAGGGTTTTTGTTTACTGATGAAACCTGTGGGACTGGTCAAATAAATGTGTGGAGCTGAGTCCAAGACCTCCTTGAAGCCTACCAAAGATTGAGGTTTTGTTTCCCCTTCTTCTTTGAGACCTCTATTCCCAGAGGGCTGTGAAGCCAGTTTGCCTCTCCAGTAGTAGCTGCCTGAAGGATTAAGCCACTTTTCTTTCATGGTAAAAGAGACCTGAACATATTCACATGTTGACATGTTATGTCTGAGAATGACAAAGCAACAGCTTACAGCTTATACACACATCTTTAACGTACCTGCAATGAAGTATTGAGTTCTAATACGCCTCTTAAACGGGTACTTTGGGGGTGGAAAAAGTGACTTAATTGTGTATTGTCAAACCCAAAGACCTTCTTTTGGCCTGGCCATTTAATGGACCATTTAGCTTCCCTTGAATCTGACTTTGCTAAAAGCTGCTGAGCAGAAATCACATGGGTTTGTCTTTCACTGTCAACTGTTTGCTGTGTAGGTGGGGGTACGATGCAGGTGCTGGTGACAGTTTGAACTGCTTGACTTTGTGCCCAGAGTGACAATCGCTGCCTAGTTAGCAAAACCAAACCCCCCTATTATCTTATTAGTGCATTCACACCTTGATGCAATTAAACAGCATTATATTTAAACTGCCTCTACCGCACACGTTCTCACAGTTTTAACACTTTATCATTTAAAGCCTCTGCGAATTTGCCTGAGATTTAATTCCAGGATGCAGTCTGGGTTGCAGTTGAGTGCGATTGTGTCTGTGGCTGAGGGCGGCTGCCCCGAGA
>JAVSBS010003320.1:0-41007 GCA_033124195.1 Coracias cyanogaster
TACAGGGGCACAATCACCTCCCTACTCCTGCTGGTCACACCGTTTCTGATACAGGCCAGGATGCCATTGGCCTTTTTTTTACCATAATGCTTAAAAAAAAAAGTAGGAGTTTTCTTCAACATTGGTGAAAATATGTGGCATTTAAAGACAAAAGGACAAATTCTGTGAAACAAAATGTCTATACAACTTTAAAAAGTGTTCTTGAAAATTCTGCACAATGGTATTTTTACTGAGGCTCTGAGTCAGCAAAACAAGTAAACAATTACCTAATTTAAGCACATGTATTCCTTATTGAAATATAAGAAAATTGCAGCTAAATCCTTCTCTCAGGAGTCCTTAGCCTTAAAATTCTACTCATTAGGTTTGCTTTCGTTCACTTTAAAGTTACTTAGATTTTTTTTTAAAATATGCTATTATGCACACAAAAGTGGATGTTTAAGTCTCTCGTACTAGCTTGAATCCTACATTACTTTCCAAAGTTTCTCAAGCTCAGCATTCCATGCTGAAATGCATGTAATGCATTTATGTGAGATTCGGCTACTCACAAAGCAACTGTATCACTACCTACAACAACAACAACAAAAAAAAGTGAAGGACGTGTATCTAATAAAAAATTCCAACCTGTACAAACTTCTTGTTGTATTGCCTACTGCTAAAAATAATGCAGGCAAGTTATTAAAACCTTTCTTCATAAATGAATGATGTTCACACTTACAGACATTCTAATAGAGGTAATAGCTTCTCTGCCACAACACAGTAGTCAGTTATTATTAACTATTAAACCAATTACTGAGGATTGACGTTTGAAAACTAACTCTTGTGCACAGTACTCTAAAACTAAATGCTTACTGGTTCACATTACAGCAGCAATTGGGGAATATCTGTTGGCATACCACTGTCTAGATTTATTAAAGGTACCTCACATTAACATGTTGTCTGTTGATTAATTCTGTAGAATGCATTACAATTCCAGTCTTCAGGACAGAGTCAAATGCAGAAACTTATTTTCACATTTTTCCTTTCTGGAACATGATAATTTAGAAAGCAGCTTGCTTTGCCCCAGGAAAAAAAAAAAAGTCATGCTCAGAAATTTCCATATGTCATTCCTTAAAAATGTTTTCTTAATTTAGGACAAAGTCCTCAAATTAAACTGAAGGTGTATTTTGGTAACAGTGTCTGGAAGGATGTGGGTTCCCTGGAGAAACTGCTCCCACATGGAAGACCTTCAGTTTTTGTCCAATTTCACTAGAATTGCTCTGTAACCTGAAAGCATGTATCACTTTTAGCTTTCAAGACTGGCACAATGCAGAGGCAAAATTTGCTGAAATGCTAGAGTAATATCTTATCTTGCTATTGTGGAATTTATAGTCAGAGATGAGGTATGCCTTTGTTATCTTTTTCAGTAGCATCAGCAAATCATGGACTAGATAACACAAATTAGAGAGTTTGAACAGACCTTATCTATGTTGAACATTTTGAATTTTCATGATAAAACAACTTATCTCAGTAGACTGAAAAGATAAAGAGGTTCTATCATCAGCTCTACAGTGGACCTCTTCATTCTCTATGAAAATGCATTGCCTTGAAAAATAGGATCTCTGGAGACTTTATTGTGATATATTTGCAATTGTCCATCAAAATAGAAACTACCTGCATCAGCTTGAAAAGGCTCTAGGCTTTTCCTTGCTCAGGAGTTACCAGACTTTCCTATTCTTCCAGCTCTGCTGGGAAATGACAAGCCACACAGCTGTAAACAGTTAGACACCAGGTAACACAAAATTCCACGTCCACATGAGAAACCTACTTGTTATGTACTTGGATAGGTGATTCCTTTGGCCAAAAATCTACTTGACTTCAGTTTATGGTAGAGGGCAATTGGAGGGGAAGACTTAACTCGGTGGTTTAACTTTTGAGTTAACAATAACTTCTAGAAAAATCTTATCCGCGAACATATAAAACCTAGTTATAGGCCTGTCATTAGTCCCACTCGGCAATGGCACCTCTCCAGTTCCTCAGAAGGCAAACAGTTTTGTCAATGCCTTCCAATTTCAAGCTTCTTTATTTTGTCTAATCCCAGATGTCGTATCTTTCCAGTGCCATGAAAGAGCAGAATATTTCTACATCATATTTTAGCAGATGGAAACCATTCCAGCCAAATTTATCACTGACAGATGGCTGACCCTTATTTACTGATGAAAAGTTAGACATGGAGATAAACTTTAGTCAGCTAAAACATCCAAATTTGCTGCATGAAAATGGCAGGTTAGCACTTCCCTCATGGTTTGCACGAGCACCAACAGATCAACAGCTTCCACCAGGTCATTCTCTAGCAATCAATCAATGAATGTTCGTGTGAGATTGTAACATCTTCTGAATTGAATCACAAGATTAGCCAGCAAAGGATTTAGGCCTTTGATACTGCAATTCATAAGGAATATACTAAACTATCCTTTAATGGCACTAATCCTATATTTGAAACAAATCCATTTTTCAGTGTTTGCAAGATAAAAGCCCCATGTACAATGGGGCAAATGTGCAATGGATGGTCAAAGGGTTTGCAAGTGATACACAGGTACAAGTAATATATTACATACATTATTTATTTGCTGCTTTCTTAATTGAAGAATAAGAATAAGCTCTCGAGCTAGAAAGCTTACACGGAATGAAAATCTCAGTATCCAGGTAAAGATGAAGACCAGCAACATCTTACCAAAGGATTAATAAAACCCTAAACTTGTCTACTGAATTCGTAGGCTTTGATTTCATCCCAGAGCTAACTGGTTCTGCTTCTAACTACTAGGTTCTGCTTTTGAAAATGGTGTTAAATGGTGCATACAAAGACATTTGGAAAGAAAAGATGCAATGAAGGATAGAAAGTAAGTAACCCTGAGCAGATAATTGATGGACCTGAAATAAATCACAAACTTGAGCTCCAAGAGACGTTCGTGATTCTGTAAACAATTTGTGAACTGTGCCATCTAAAGCAGTGCTAAATTACAGTTCCCTGAAATAGCTCTGACCAAAAAATAACAAACCAATGATAAAAAAGTTGTGGTAGGAATGCAAACCTTATTACTATCTCCGTCTTTTTCTTGTAAAAGTGTAGGATCTTATTTTAAAATTAATTTTCTGTCTGTGGACTACTGTATACATCCTAGCAGTAATTCACCTTTCACTTGTCCTATTTCATAGAAAGATATTTCTCAGAATCTCATGTGGTAGTTAATGTAACTTTTAAAAAGCTCAACTCTTCTCCCAACTAATGGGAGCAAATGCACATATTATATTCACTTTTTTACTGTAAGTTTTCATGAATATGTTTTAAGTGACAACATAGATTTATCTTCCAGAATAAAACTGGAACCCAATGTTTCAATTCCCAGTTTGTGAAAATGTCTCTGTAGAGAAATTAGAAAGGATTAAAATGTATAAGAGGCAATAATGCAGCTACTAACCATTTGCCTAGAAGGTAAGAAGTTTCCTCTATGGTCATAATACTTAATAGTTTACACTTTATTCTGGAACATCTGGCACTGGACACTGACTGGGACAATGCACTGGCCTAGTGAGATTGACATAATATGTGAATTTAGTATTACCTGTGGCTTAAAGACAGAGTGTGTTTTTCTAAACCACACGGTATGCAGATAGCACAAAAGATTCTGTCAGAATTTTACACCTTTTTCAGAAGACTGCCATATAACCCATGTCAGAAAAAGAATATAAATTATAATCAAACATCTGATCTATTAATATCTACCTTCAAATTACAAGTTCAGAAACAACAGGAAGTAGTATATAATAAATAGATGAGAAATACATATATCATCTTTATTCAAATATATCTGTATTTCATCTCCATGCGCAACCAGTGAACCAAATATTACACAAAAAAGGACGGTAGGTGAAACATAGTACAAATTAAAAGGTCTTCTTCATTTCCAGCATCTTTAACATTTAACCACTAGTTTAAAAATTAAACATTTCTCTCATTTCTCTCTTTAGCTGTATTTTAGCCATATTTTCTTCTGCAAAATACCAGATATGTGAAATCCACAGTAAAGGCAGCCATAATTCCATATAAATACATGTTTTAGGCAATATGTGACAAAAGAAACTGAATGGGGTTGCTGATTATGGAAAATGTATTTTCTTCTTCGTATCTCTCCTGTAGAGATGAGATTCTAAAAGCATTAGAGGGAACAGTCTGCCCTACTCCCTCTTGCCTTTGTTTCCCATGTTTCTTTCTCTGGTTTGGCTACTTCAAGGTACTTTAAATACCATGCAAATAAAATTTTATTTCAGGCTGTAGGCACATATGTTTCAAATTCAGAATGTGTACAGGCAAAAGGTTAAGGTGATACTTTCAAATCTATTGATAAAGATCTATGTGCAGTTAGATATGTAGACTACTGTTAATTATAGAATCATAGGATCATAGAATGTTCTAGGCTGGAAGGGACCTCTAGAGGTCATCTGGTCCAACCTCCTCACTCGATTAGGGACATCTCTACCTAGGTCAGGTTGCTCAGGGCCCCATCAAGCCTGACCTTGAATGACTCCAGGGATGAGGCCTCCACTACCTCTCTGGGCAGCCTATTCCAGTGATATGTCACCCTTGTGTTAAAGAACTTTTTTCTAATATCCAGCCTAAATCTATCCTTTCCTAGTTTAAAACTGTTACTCCTTTTCCTATCACTACAAATCCTCTTAAGTAGACCTTCCCCTGCCTTCCTCTAGGCCCCCTTCAGGTACTGGAAGGTCACTACAAGGTCTCTCTGAAGCTTTCTCTTCTCCAGGATGAACAGACCCAACTCTCTCAGCCTGATTATAGGCATTTTTTGTCTTCCTGCACACATTCCCACACCTGGTGCATAAAGTTTACATGCATACACTTCTTATATATAGAATTCCAGGATGGAATTTAACACTATTTAATTGTAGTCTTAATTTGTATTCATTAAATTTGGTTCTCCCTCTACCCTGAAACAGGAAGCAAGCTCTGAACCTTCAGCAATATGAACAGACTTCCAAGATTTAATGTGCAGGATCAAAAATCCTTGGGAAATGTCCAGGAAAAAGGTGCATCAAGTAGGCTAGAAGATCTGAGCAACGTGGCTAACACCACCAGTGGAGCCTACCCTTGCTTCTTCCAGACCTGTGGTCACAGATGGTACTTGAGTAGTAGTTCTGGTACCTCGAGTTCTAGCTCTAGACTACAGCAAATAAAGGAAATAATGCTTTCTGTAAAAGCTGCCAAAATCTCTTGTAATTAATAGTATCAGGTTAGCTACATATACCATCTGTCTCTGTGTTACAGCTATGGCATAATATATCTTCCCCTATGATATGGCTCAAGATTAAATCTCAAAGTTAATATGTATATCTAATTGATAGCAAGCTACTTAAACTGGACTGTTTAAGAAACACTTTAAGAATCACGGAAATGCAGCTATGAACCAATCACTGATGAGAAGCTCTACCTTCCACAAAAACTGTGATTTCCTCAAGCATAGTTGTTTTGGCCAAGAATGCAGCATTTCCTAGTAAGGTAACATAAAGCACATATGATCAGAAACATTGCTGTAAAATACTGAATGAATGTGCTCAAGATTATTTTTCTTGTTTTCTTTCTCTTGACTTCAACAAGTAAAATTAATTCAACTACATGTGGAATTATAAAGAATACTAAAATACTGACATACTGGAGGAATGCTACCAGAAAGCTTTCTTCATGAGTGTGATGTTGCATCACCAGTGGATATTTCTTATCTAAGTTAGACACACCAAAAGGTTTTGTCTGCCCCAAAAGTGTATCCATATCTGGCTAGCTTCAGGTTTTTTCAAGTGGGGTATTACAGAAATGCAGAATAAAGTATTGACTTGTGCTAAAGACAGTGCTTTAACTATCAAAGAGAGATATTTCAAATCTTCCTTTATAACTAAAATGGATGTCTAAGACAGGATTAGACACTATAAAATAAACTACTTTCATTTCATTTCTAGGCAGAGCTACACAGAACTAAGACATTCAACATTATTCAAAATAAAATGACATGTAATATCCCCTTTTACTTGCTGTCTATAAAGCACCAAATTGTAAAATCTAAGTAATAACAATGAATCATTTTTTAATGGTATCTGTAACTCTTACAAAAAATTCACCCCCCAACTTCAGCTTAAATAAATTCAGACTTCCAATAAGGAAATGACTGCTACACACAACAAATAATAGCAGCTAGTTCAAACATCAGCCTTAGGGTAACTTATTTTTTGAAAAAGTAGTTTAAGCTAAAATTTCAATTTCATTGCTTATTTTATCAGATAGCTATTTACTATAACACTTCAATGCCTTGTGGAATACATCTTCACACTAAAGGATTGCTAGATCAAGCCTCTGTTTAACACTCACACTTTTCAAGACGCATATTTATCAAAATAAATATTGCCATATAATACATTTACAAACTTCAGTACACAATTTACTCTAGAAGGAGGGAAAGTACATACAAAACCACATTCCTAAAATATCTACAAGGCCAGTAAGAATTATTTTAAATTGATCATCAAATAAGATTCTGAAAATTGTAAATTGGCTTCACCCATTATTTTTATGTGCAGTAGTAAAGTGTGTGCCAGTGCTATATATTTAATTAATACAGTAGCACTGATGTGGGAGAATTTTTTCATGCAAGCAGGTCTACAGTTTTCTTTAATACTTAACCCACATTTTTTCACAGGTTCATTTTCTCCCTTCTATTGAGGAACTTCAGCTTGCCAAATTTATTCTTCCAGTAAAATTAAAAAAAATACCTTATTTACAGAGCAGAAGGAGGTCTACAGTTCCTCTTTCTCCCTTTAAATTATCCTTTGTCTACATCTTATTAACAAGAGCATCACAATAGGAGCTTGTCTGTAGAGCTAAATGTCTAGTTCTGAGAACCAGTGGTAAAATCTTGTGTGTTTTGGTGGCCTTAATTCCAACAGGCTCTACTCTGTACCTGTTGACTGACAAACACTACCATTTGGAGTGCATTAGGAAAGATCCTGGACACCACCTTTTGATTTAGTTTCGTACAGAAAATATTCACATAATATGCTTCAAAACTGGTTTATCATGTGAAAGAGGGCACAGGTTGTGTGTTGACTGAGGAATACACTTCAGATGCAGGCTAGCCTAATAA
This sequence comes from Coracias cyanogaster, assembly GCA_033124195.1. NCBI lineage: Eukaryota > Metazoa > Chordata > Aves > Coraciiformes > Coraciidae > Coracias > Coracias cyanogaster. Next base: position 7,185 of record JAVSBS010003320.1, read on the forward strand.
AAACTAAAATGCTAATGCAGATGTTTATAACCACTCTATTATCATTCCTAAAATAACCTTCTCTTAAGGGTGCATCAGAGCTTTCTCACTTTGCAGGTGTACCTAGTTCTCTTGGCACGGGACGGAAAGGGTACAATCAAGTCATTACAATCTATGATTTCACTCATCTCCATGCAATTTCACTTTAATCTCTTAAGGCATGTGATACAGTAATGAGACGTCCAACTGAAGTATGCAACTGCTTTTCTAGCTCTCTGGAATCCAAAGCTTCAGAGAAAATAACAGTGAATAAAAAGCTTTTAATAATCTGTAATGAGCCATTTGTGATTTAAGATTCTTATTGCATTTGATCTTTCTCCTTCCAAGTTGCCTATTTCAATGTACTTTCTTCTCAAGTTCCCTCTCCTAAAGATGCTAGAGTAACTCCCCACTTCATTATGTTCATCTCTCTAGAGTGTACAATGCTCCCCACATTCTTCCTCCACCCGTCCATGGCAGGTCTCTCATAGTCCACTCTGTTTTAGGTGATGAGCTCCCTGCTCATCAGGACCTCTTCTCAACTGGTATTAAGCATTCACTGCTGAAAACCCCACTACCCTGAATGGCTGTTATTCAAAGCTGAGATCAAGAGCAGTACAGAAGCCTGCTGTGGTGACTCACCATTTCCAGATATGTAGTTCTTCAGGTGAAAACATTAGAACTACACCATTTCTATCAGATTTTGGACTTGTTCAATTTTAATGAAAATGTTGTGCTTGCTATAGGATACTACAGACCTATTAAAAATGCATACAGAAGAGAGAATTCTATGCAATTTTAAAGTCATTTCTACAGGGACCTATCTATTTCTACTGAATTTTATAGGTTAAATCCTTATTATGAAATCCCACTGTCCTTTGTGTCCTTTGTGTTCTAGGAAATAAAGCATAACCCACAGCATGTGTAAGTTTTGTAGTTATTGGATGGAACAGAACCGCTTACAAAAGTCTTTAACAAGGCTTCTGCATCTTTCCTCCTACTGTCCCAAAGTGCTGCTAAATTATGGTGCACTGAGAGGAAAAAAAACCATGACGTGTAAGTTTTCTAGCCATCCACCATGCTCGATTTACCAGTCTTCTTCTGGGCTGGTCAGTTTTGTCCAGTCACAGGCTTTTGCCAGTGCCTGCTAAACTAACTGCTTTGGGCATAATTTTCCTTTGAGGTGTTGTGCTTTTAAAGGATGCTTAATTTTTCTTAACATTAAGCATACATGGGAACAACCCTGTTGGGTGTATTAGAGGCTCTACAGAATCTTTAAAGCCTAGCAAGGCAAAATCATAATCTTATCTAATTAATAGAGTCAGCATTGGACTATGTATATTGTTACAATATATCACAGTGCTGAGAATATCTGCTTATATTCATTAGCCTAATATCTTTCTGATAATATGACAAAAAAGAAAAACCACACTGCTTTTTTTGTTAGAAGTTAAGGCGAACAGCAGAACAAGCCAATATTTGCCAACAGCAGAAAAAACTTCATCTGAATGATTTTGTCACATAATTTCTTCTAAGGAGAAAAGATACAAACAGGTAAAAATAAGGATATTTTCTATCAAGAAATAAACACTGATTCACATTTCCAAAACTAACATGTTGTGGGGAAAAATATATATAACTTGAAAAAAAATAGACCATGTATGAAAAATAAATATTTCAGCACATTTTAGATCATGTGCGTGATAAAGCTGTTTTCCTAGACAGACAAAGTGTGAAATTCTTGTCATGGTTCCTAGTCTAAATAATTTCAGTAGGTTACCATTCAGCATGTAGCCTGGAGCAGAGCTCTTACTGAAGTGCTTACCATGTCCTGGTACACAGAAAATGTTTCCTCTTGTCCAGCATTTTCCCCTGATGAAGCAAAAGATTAATAGGATTAGATGCCTTTCCTTGGATCAGTTTGGCAGTTATTCAACCTCTTTGTGGCTTGTGAACATTTTACTGCTTTTCAAACATTTCTCCTTTCATTATTTCACCTTTGATCAGCTTTGTGTCTCCCAGTGGCCCTCCCCCTTTTTTGCCCCTTTAAAGAATGACATTGCTTTGAAAGCGCCTGAAGATGTTTTGAACATTTTCTGTCTTACATTGGCTTCTGCTTGAGGGCAAAAGATTAAATACCCACCCAATTGACAATCCCCTCTCTGTAAAAACATATTTTAACATGTTAACTCCACATCTGTGGGAGTTATCCCACAGATAAACCATTTTTGCATATTCCTGATTTCTTCCATCATCATTTCTGTTTCCCAATTAATACATATATGCTTGTAAGAATTCACTTTCATAATGGGGTGCTAGGACACCAGCAATTAAAGAGAAAATATAACACCACTTTTACTTACAAAGGACACAACAATGTTATTGTCTACAAAGAGATGACCTCATTAAGACTACCATATACACAGAACAGGCACAAATTTCTCTGGACTGTGCTCCTGGAGACTGAAGATGTGGGAACCAGATCCTGCCCATCAGTCTCACAGCTGGGTGAGCACAACCCCATGGCTTGGCCAATATTATCTTTTCCTGGAAGCAAAGGCAGAGCTAACGCCAATGTACAAAGACACACATTGAGTATCCCTAACTTCTAACCTGGAATAGACTCTCTGAGATATAATTGCAGCAAAATAAGAAGACATGGACTCCAGACTTCACCAGAAATGTTACTGTGCATAGGCTTGCCAGACCTGTCTGGGCATGGACAACCATTAGTTCTGGTTCCTCTTGATACATAGCCTGCACTACATGTGTACAGTGTGTGTCCTGCAGTCCTGAGCAACCAGAATATTCATTAGTCCAGGCTGCATTCTTTTGTGGACATTTGATCTAAATTCCAAAATGCCTAGATCAAGTCCTGGCCTCTAGCAAAACTAACTGCATAAACTTGCCAGTGTTTAACTGTCATTCATACTCCTATTTCCACACATGAGCAATGACAGGATGATTTTAGGCATTTCCTTTAGCCAGATTTTGTACAGGTCTTGAAGGTGCTGAAATGAAAGTTGCTGTGCCATGCAGTGCTTCACACAGTGATAGTACTGTACAAATAGCAATTAAAAATACGTTCTTATTTCATTTGGCCATGCTATTGTCTATCTGAATTGAGTTTACTTATGAGAGCTAATTACTTTTATGCATGGGAGCACATACATAAACATTTATAAAATGTAAGTAATTAAAACTGTCTTCTCACTCTCTGTCCTTTCTACCAACATACTGTGTGCTTCTGTGTGATCAGTGGTATAAAGTGTTTCTCTGCGTGTCAATTCTCTGCTATTGTACCTGAATCACAATGCCATTGTGACCTTGTATCTTGTCTGTACTGTACCAGTAGACATATGTTGTGGGCAAGTCCCAGGGCAAGGAAATTTAGGATCGTTCTGGAGATAGTTCCCTTCTTGTCACGCTGATGGGAATACTATCTGCAAGAAGAGCTGAAGTCCTCACAAACTCTAGGTGGCCTCACATGCAACAGACCAGAGTCCAGTTTCACACAGGCATTCTGACATTTAGTTCCAATTCAAAATGAAAACAAAAAGTTTTCAAATTCTCAGTGAAAAGAGGATTCATGCCTAATTCCAGGGTCATCAGCTGGGAAGGCCATCCAGCAGCCAGGGAGGTTCCACAAGTCCCAGCTGGCCATCCACCACAGTAGTTGGGCAGGGCAGAAGCGGGGATCTCTGCTTCCCTGGCAAGCTGCAATCTCCCAGTGTATTCAGTGGTGATTATGAATTTTTCAACCACCAAAGTCTTGGGTTAGCCTCAGATAAAAATATTCTCCTTGGTTAGAGAATATAGAATATAGAGATCCAACAATTAAGTCCTTATCCTATGAATAGGCTGCTGGCAACAACGAGAGGAGAAGAAATCTGTCGCAACTATCTCCCAGTAGAAATACTCCAGTGATACACCACCTAAAACTTTTTGAACCTTGTCTCTCTGTATTTCAAGTAACAGAGTGCAGTTCACAATGGGCAGTTACCTTGTGTGTTCCCACTGGCACTTGGACAATTTAACCAACCCTGAGGCACACCGTAGCCCTAGTAAATTTGCTTTTTGTAGTAAGATTCACATCCATAAGACTGTGTCAGAGACTAATTCTTGTTTGAATTATTTATTTCAGCAGTCTCTTCGAAGCCTACATTAGTGGTAGGAACCAAGAAGGCTTGGTGATTCTGCTGTTATTTTCTTTTCATGAGATGTATATATGGATGAAGTTGACTGTAATCAGTGAGGTAGGAAACCACTGTACTCTCCTACCTGCACACTGTGAGAAGGCATCACCTACTGCCAGTCATCAAATGTTTAAAAAAAGCAGCTTTTACAAATGAGGCCATTGGTCACACATGCAGAACCTTTTCTGCTACTTGGCTGGGCAGGAATAGCCAGTCTTTAGCTTAGTTCCTTTATCTTCATTTGCACAAATAGCAGCCATTAACCAGGGAGTGAATTCAATCAGTTTGTCTCCAGTGGGAGATAAAGTTGAAACCATCTGCTAGTTCTTAAAAGCAATGAGGCAAATTTTATTACAGAGTGATTTGGTTACTGTTGCCCTTGTTTCGGCTCACGCATTGAAGGCTTTCTCTCCTGAGAAGTCTTGCCTAAGGTCCAAAATGAGACTGGTGTGTCCAATGCACTGTTTATAAATATCAGAAAAAGCATAGAACCAGTGGAAGCTGCTGTTCAAAAGTAGCATACCAGTCTTTTAGGTCAGCATTAACATATATGGAGAGAGTCCCCAGAAGAGTATTACAGTTCATTTTCTCTAGGAATTTTTTCCCCTGTTCTTGCCCCATCTTGTTTGTATGCCCATTTTCTTGGAAAATAAAAAGTTTTTTAAATTAAAAATTAATAGGATCCAATCTTCTGGATTGGATTCTATTACAAAAAAAAACCAAAACCAGCATAGCCAACACCACGTCTAACAGTATTTAAACATCTCCACTGCATTCACCACAGATAACTATATTTTAAATAAATTTACATGTTAGTGCTAACTCAGACCTCTCAGATATGGATACTGGCATCAGTATGAACACCCTTGTTAACTCTGCATTTTTAAATAGTTCAAAGTGTTCTGGACTTCCTTATTCCAACAGTAAGTATATGGGCAGAGACATGGTCTCTGCATTCTCATAACAATCTTCAAATTCCTTTCCAAATAACACACCAAATGGATTAACTTAGTCTTTTAACTATAGTAGATATACAACACTTGTGTGGAGTGTATATGCTGTGATATATACACATGATATGTACTTTATACTACGATAAGGTATACACCACCTTGATTATTCAGGCAGATTAGATAATGAAAGTTAATCAAATTGGAAATCATGCAAACAACAACATTTTCATTCACATTCTCATTCAATACAAACTAGAGATAATGGAGTTGAAGTGATGCAGCTACTTGAATGTCGAGAGTTCTACAATTCTGTCTACTCATTAATGTCGAATAAAAAGATCAGATTATTCTTCACAGACCTATTGCCCAAAACTGCAAGTTGCCCAAAACAGAAACTACTAGTTGCTGTCTGCATGGGCTGGGAAGGACTAGGAGGCTGCAAGTAGATAGGCTATGCTGAAAATAAACCTTTGGGCATAGACTCCCTAAGCAAGACTTAATCACATCTGAAAGTATTAGAAACTTGAACATACCACAAGGACTTGAAAGCTGCAACCCTGGTCTGCTAAAACACTCTGACAAAACTGTTAGCACACTGCTGTTGCTAAAGAGGCTTCTGCTTGTAACTAGATACTTATTGCTCTTCTATATTTTTTTCAGCAGTAGATAAAGTTAAGCCTAAGATGAAACATTTCATTTGTTTCACCTACTTTATTCTCGCTGTCAAACTCGGGAGGAAATTAAAAAATGCTTTTGTAATAAACTCACCGAACGCAATAGCTGTCCAGTCTCTTTTCTGAGTGACATGGTTGTGTTAGATCATGATCAATTCTTATTTTTCACAGTGACTCTACCGTGGTAAGAAACATTACTGCCCATTTGGAAATTCTATCCTAGCCATATCAATGAAGAAATACATTTCAAACTCCTGTCAGCTACCTCTATTGTAATGGTACAACATTCAGCTTTATGGGAACTGTCTGAAATTCTGTAACAGTAATTACTTGGAAGTCTTGGCGGGGGTCTCCCTCAGCTTTCTTTTCAATGCATGTATGATATAAGTAGTTACTCTTTGGAGTCAACTGCTCTTGAGAACAGTTTTCTTACTTTGAATAACATTTAAATTTTACACCATATTGTTTTCTTTTTCTCCATCTTCACAAGTTCAGAGGTTTCAATATAACGCTGAAATTTACTGAAAAAAAAAAGACAGAGTTAACTTAAGCAGCTAAATTAGTTATTTGATAGTAATGGAACATTTCCATCATTTTTTCTGGATGAAGGAAAAATAAAGGAAATGCAGTTGCATTTATTAGACTGAGTCAACTCTTAATGGGATTTTAAATAATATAGAAATACCTATACAAATTTAGAAAATGAAAACTGCAATTTTATTCATGGGAAGTGAATCTCTTAGGTAAAAACTTAAGCAATTTTGGGGGTGGAGCTTACAGAATAAAAAAAGTCAGGTCCAAAATAAGCATCTCCCATAATAAAAAATAAAATGGCATAGGTTTTATAGATGAAAATATGGATCCAATACACTGTTGGCAAAATGTTGAATATCTATAAAATATGGGAGGTAGAACACACTTGTAATTTAAACATGGGGCCTTGCCCCAAGTTTTGTATCTTTATAGAGCAATTTGATACTTTCAATTACCAAAGCAGATTGCTTTCAGCACTCTTATGCTCAGGAAAAAAAAAAAAAATTCACCCAAAAAGTCAGCAAATGGATTTGTTTTGGTTAACTTTTTTTTTTTTTAATCCATCAGGAGTGATGGGCAAAAAAAAGGTGGTATGTAATTCTAGGTGAAAAAAGAGTTAAGAATACAGTTTTAGTCATTCAAAACAATAAAATCAGAGGAACTGAACTTTATGCAGAGCAAGAATTCAACGTTTGTGACCACTAAGAACATATTAAGGAATGACTGTATATTTTAAGATCCCAGGTTAGCACATTTTAGAAGGCAAATTAATCACTCTATCCCAAGGGATGAATTAGGTGCTTAATAATCTTAGCAATCTCTGACTACATGGTGCATGTAGGGCACAAAGATACTGATAATGTCTATGGAGCCAGAACTCTTTTCGGGTTTCAAGTTTAAATAAACCATTCCAGGAAATCATCTGTAGAAAAAAAGGCTTGAGTTGTTACAGAGCATTACACTAGCATATCTGGCTGATGTTGCAGCAATATCAAATAACGTTCAAGAACTGCTTGTCTGGAATAGTTTTCCACTCTCACTAATAAAAAAAAAAATCAAAGTTGAGCTAAAATACTTCATTGACTTCTGAAATCTTTCATCTTACTGACAAATATTTGTCTTACATTGTGTGCTGTTGTGCCATAAAGGTTATGGATCATCTGTAAAGATGCAGAGTGTAGCAAGGGACAAACATTTCCCATTCTGCACTTGTGGTATAGTTCCTGTACATGAATGGATTCTAACTTCAGATTCTTCCACATCTAATGAACCCCACATATTATGGACTAATTTTTAGGCAGTATTTATTATATGTACTGTTAATGATTCCAGACCTTTCTTAACATTCAGGTTCCATTACAAGTATTTTAGGTTTTGAAAGGGAATTGTGAGATTGGAATAAAACAGGAAATACTTATAAGAAAAGTTGTGTTAAAGGATACTCTATGTGTATTATACACCTAACTCTTTATTTTAGCAAAAAATACATTGCTATTTTCCTGTCCACTTCTGAAGTTTATGTACTTATATGCTTATGCCATTTTTAAAAATCCTATTATATTCCTCAGTGTCCACAGAATGGAGACTTAAGCTCCATTTAATACATCTAAGCCCATCACTGTATTAAATTCCAGTGTCACCAGTATTTTGTTTTACAGCTACTTTAAGCAAGGTTATTACAGAAGAAAACAGAAACAGGGTAAGCCTGACTTCCACCTGTAAACCACACATGGACACTCTGTCTGTACCCAAAAGAGGTCTTTACCTGCCAAAGGTTTAATGAATGCCCCCAAGCAACCCCACAAGCTATTGTGCTAGCTCAGAAATGTTTAAGGAGTCAAGATACCACAGTTTGAATTTTTGTATTTGTATAAAATAAATAATCAGGTCATTTAAAACATCTGTGAGGAACTCAAGTAGCAATGATGAAAATACTGGGTTATGGCTGCTTAAACAGTAGCCTAAATTAATGTCAATAGAAACTGAGTTGTCATAGACCCATAGGACCTCAAAAATTCAGATAACCCTTTTGGATACAAAAATGTAGGATTAGTTACGCATGCCTCATTTAAGGTAGATGTTTGCTTAAATCACCCCAAAGAAATTTCTTAAATTTTCATAGCAATGTCTTTTTATCCTTCTTAATTGCAAAAATCTAAAACAAGAAGATTATAATCTTACTGTTACCATTCAGAATGAAACCTTGGTCTATATTTTTGAGAAAGCAATCTACAGGGAAGGAAATATTTCCCCTCTCTGTTAAACAGCTGCCACAAAGCCACTTTGCATAAGCTTTGCATAAGCTTAACTAAACATCACTTAAATGCTGACGAAAGCTCAAAGAGAAGATGCAGCAAGGTGAGGAAAATATTTTGAAGCAGCAGATCTTGTGGTTTTGCTTGAATTATACACCGCTCAAACACTATTCTCTTCCAGCCTTTCAATTCCCTCTCCAGAAGAAGTTACCTATTGCTTGAATAAACAAACAAGATTTCTCCTCTGCACAACAGTAGTTTAAAAACCTGAAAAGGTAGGGGCTACATGAGATAGAATAATTCTTAAAGTTAATCCTTAGCACCTACATCAGAAAACCACTATTCAAATAAAAGGAACACTGTTCATTAAAGTGTACTATGATATATGCAAAGAAACACTAAAGCAGATGTTTCAGTATATTGCTGAATAGCTAAAAAATTTAAAATTAATTTTCCTGAAATGACAATACTTTTTGGATAATAGATTACTGCAACTGTCTGTCCAAGCAGAGTAACTTCAGATGAGATTCATTAGAAAGCTAAATCCAACCCAGTCACCTCAGGCTCTTTCTAAAGACAGTAAATCAACATATACCTCATTTTGTAACAAAGGAAATCCATCTCATTCTGAAACAGTCATCTAAGATCCCTCCTCAGAGTGGTTCATTTGCTCTACTTCTCTCCAAGCACCATATAGAGAGCCTACTATGATTTGCTCACATTTAGACACATAACTAGATGCTGGAAGCAATAGCAGAAGCTATCTAAGCAACCAAGTAGGTAACTCAGAAGCTGTGCCTGCAGCAGACCAACATCTTCTAAGAGGACAATTGGGTGCAGTCTTCCATCATTCACAATTTCTGAGTCAAGCAGGCCCCAAAAGTCATGACAAGGTCTTAATCATCACGAGATGACAGATATATCCTGTAATGCATGACAAAGTAAACAAGCATTGACTTAATGCAGTCTGTGCCTAATCTCATAATACCCCTGTGTACAAACTCTCCAGCTTTTAGGTGAGTACATGTACTATCAAGGAGAAAGATAATTTTCCTGGTGTGGGTTTTGTAGATTTTTGTTGTAGGATTTTGCCTTCTATGACATGATAGAGTACAGTTACTGTCACACTAAAATCAAACTGCTACTGACATAGTCAGCAGTTTACCATTTGTAAACTGAATAGCCTGTTGCATTTTAAAATTAACTAAAGTTCCTCCCTGCTGGAAGCCAGGCATTTTTATTGCAGTATGTCATGTGCAGGGTAATAGAAAAAAAAAGGAAATGTTTTCCTTGATGTCTAACAGAAAGTCATTTAGCTATCAGAACAAGAAGATACCAGAAAGCTGATTGTGTCGTTACGATATACGCTATCTGAATTTTTTACCATGACAAAAATATGAAACTCTAATGCCAACATAGAGGTAATTTCTAATGTGTCTAACATTTCTGTCATTGTACAAAGTGTTGTAATTGATTTTACATTATTCCCAGGTAGTTCCATTTATAAGAATTTTTGTCTGAATATATTCCACAGAAAAATTTAAGAAATTAATTATGAAGGAAAGCAACTTTACAAAGAAGTATGATGTCATTCTCATTTTTTGTCACTTATCCAGAAAATTAAATAGATGTGCCACAAAACAAACTTTGTAAGATCTAGCCCTCTGAAAAATTACTACTAAACACAAGAAGGAAAAAAAATTGTACAAAGTAGATACCATCCAGGTTAACAATAACTGATCATATCAGTAGAAATTCTCATATATATAAAGTCCATTGCAGTGAATTACTTTAAAATCCTTTTGATTTGTGTTGACTATTATTTCAATTTAGTACATATGGTCCCGATGCTCCCAGAGCTTTGCAAAAACTGCCCTGTACACAGCACTGTGATGAAAGTCCAGCATGCACATATCTAGATCACAGCCTTATGTGAATCACTTCTGCCAGAAACTAGTTCAAAAAGCTGATGCACTTAAATGCTTGAGGATTCCTCATTCATTTGTTGCTGAACTTTTGAGAAGAGATAAGTTACAATACATACGGGTATAAAAAGGACCCTGGCATGAAGCCACTTGAATTACAACCTTCACAGAAAACAAAACAAAAAGCCTTTTAGTAAGTATTTAGGAAGTTTCTTGTCCCCAAACACTAAAAGTGAAATTAAACAATCCTCCCAAGAAAAGATCTGCCACCACAGCTATCTTTGTATTACTGCATAGGCTCTGTGAGCCTTTTCAAGTGTGCAGTGAACAGATGGAGATTGTTACAAGCTTTTCAAACCAGTGTTTACTGCAAACTTTCAGGCAATCTGTCATGGTTTTTGTATTCCCAGGGACTTTTTAAGTTCTTGAAAAGGGACCAAAATCATAAATGTTCCTTACTAATCCATGTCTACCTAATTCACAAGCAAAATTTCATACTCAGTATCAAAAATGTGTTTAAAAAGGTGAAGGAAATTACATGATCTTCTCAAACACATCAAATAACTTTTGAAGATGGAGCAATATTCATTGTTGTGGACAGAGAAAGTAGACACTGCAAAAAAAAAGACTGGTTCTTCTCCTAGAGAACAAGCAATATTTTTTCTTCCAATTAATGACAACACTTATTGAATGCAGGAGTAGAATAATATGCAAAACTACAAGCTTGGTTCCCTGCTGTTCAGTCAATGAGAGTGTGCTCTGAACCATCTGAGGCCTGTATTGCTTCCAAATTGTCCAAGCTAGGGAGCAAAAATTGTTGTGCCCTTATTACCCATATATTCATTTTACCTCTACCTAGGCTTTCATACAGGGTTAGATTGTAGCTCCTCATCTACATATCAATGCAATTTTTCCCCTGACATTTTTTATAGTGACAAACAAGCGAGAAATTAAATATCTCCCTTGGAGGCACTCACAGAAGTGTGTATTCTTCCAACCCTTGTTATTTTCTATAAATAATAATTGCTACATTTTTTTTAATAATAAAAAAACCTCCCTCCAGAAGTTATATCACTTCAACTTTTATACAGTTAGATTATGAGTTAAAAAGAGGAAAATTATGGTGTGATCACTAACAAATTTGTCTTCCAAAATCATAAAAAGTACCAAAATATAGCTTAAATTTATGTTGAGATGGCAGTTGCAAAATTCCTGAATTCTTTTCTCCAAATGATTTCAATAATGAATCACTACTGTCAGCACACAATTCCAGTTGTAAATTGCTGACAGGCAACAACGACAGTTCAAGAGGAGTCTGTCACAGGGTTTCCTACTCCTGACAGTATCATCATTGATATCCCCAATTACCTCTGGTACCTGAAATGAGAAAACAATCATCAGTTGAATATTTTCATTTGTCTAACCGGCAAAAACCAGCACCCATCTAATGGCTAAAAATACCCTGACAGATCATTTAAAAAATCACAATTGGTGGATTATAACCCATAAAAATAAGAAAAATGCCCACAGCACATTTAAGGCCAGTCTCTTTAAATGACAGAATGGTTTGAAAAATGAAAACAAAACCTACCACAAAACTCACAATAATGTGTTATTAGCATCCTTGTATCGCATACAGTCAGAAAAATGTTTATGCACTGAAGATCTTTACTGTAACTTACATGGTGTTTCACAGACTGGAGATCCTGTTGGGTTTTTTTATTTATTCATATTTATATGATCATTTTAAAAAACCCATCCTATTGCTGTTTCTCATAACAGTCCCTTTTATGCTCAAGGAGAACCCAGTCTGGTTTGGAGAATATACTGTGAAGCTGCAAAACAAAAGTCGAGCCAACTCACACACTGAGCAGGTGATGAAAGTCAAACTTCCTCATCAATTACTTCTAATGCTCATGGGAATACAGGGGGCTTTGTTGCTAGTGACAGAATGTCGTCTGGGCAAATCTGTCCTACTGGCCCAAGGGTAAACTCCTTATAATAGCCAAGCAACCAAAACCATAAGGAAACAGCATGTGTAGTCTTGACAGTCTTTCAATTCACTGGTCCCAAAAGGCTAAGTGATTGACTACCCAAAGTCTTTGAAATTTCCTAGGTAATTCAGTATGAATGATGCAGCTCAGCCTTAGAAAGCTCACTGATTCATCCAGGGAAAGAGATAACAGATATTCAGAGAACTTTTGCACTGAAACGGCACAACTACAATGATAACTGTCCAGCAAGACCTACAGAGCTCACTTCTGAGATTTTACTTTTCCATTGGATTAATAAAAATCAGTAACAATGCATTAAGTTATACAGTAAATTGATAGAATTCGTATTTTAATGTACAGCTTTTACAAGGCTAGCAGCAATAATCCATCTAGCATGCAAAGGCCAGGGAAAAGCTTGGCAGCCTGCTAGTATTTTAGTTGGCATTGCACCGTAAGGCAGTTTTAAACTTCAGTGAAACTACTTTGTTACCTGAAGCATGTGAACCTATTCAGAAATCATTCCAAAAGTCAGCCATCTGTAGATTTTGCAGTTATGAAAATGCCACAGGCAGTTGAGGATTTCTATTCCTTGTTGATGTGCAGCATGGTAAATTTCAAATGGACACTTGTTTTCTGAACGGTAAAAGTACACGTATGGTAAAGGCTATCAAATGCCTGATGCCTCGTAAGATTATTATCGCCATTTGGTTACCAAAGCATCTTTCCTCAACCCTAGGAGCTGTGGTCCACAAAATGGTTAATTATTTGACCAAATAAAATCTTATTCCCAAGCTGCCTCACAATGTCTGCCTGAAATGGTCCAACTACAGGTACATCTGTAGGCTGCTAACACAGCAGAGAGGCTGCAGAAGCTCACCGGTGGCTGCTTGCACGGACAGAAGCAGTAGAGCATTACTGTGCCTGCAGGCACTTAGCACAGCAGACGGACAGTGCAATGCATGCAGAGCATTCCAGCCAGACCATTCTGGAGGATAAATAGGCATTATACACATGCCTATCTACTACTGAGTGCATATCCATAATTAATGGAGCAACAGATACCTCTAGCTGCATTTCAGATGATGACCATTTCCTCTGAGTACCATTTTAGGGATTGTGGCAGTTTGTTCATCTAAGTTATTTGTTAATAATAAAACCTCTTCTGATGCTATCTGTTTACCACACAATAATCTAGTCAAAAGAATCTACGTATCCACTCCACAGAGCAGCAATGAAGAGTATCATAAAGAATATTTAAGAGTTAGGTATTGATACACACACACAAAAAGATGTAATAGAGATATAATTTAACTTATATCTTAACACACTAATAAAAAGGCATCTGGCTCTGGCCATCTATTAAAGACTCAGTAAAGAAGGAAAATAATCACCTGTCAGCACGCTACATGACTATGGTCTTATGTTTTTTCACCATTCTACTGTTTAGGCTTTATTTTCAAACACCACATGATGAGTCATGGTAACAAAGTACCTACAAAGGCCTATAGAGAGGTTATGGGAGACATTTCCTACTAGCTGCTTAGGAGTATCAGTACCCTCATCCTGCAAAAACAGCCTCCACCAAGAGCTAGTAGAAACATCTGCACAGATCCAACTTTGACATTTTTATTCAACAGAAACAATGCCCTATTTCTGCCTAGAGAAAAGAAATATACAGATATGAAAGCAGTTCTGAAGCCTCCCATACACATAATTTTTACAGCAAAGATCATGTATAGGAAAGTATAAATCTGTTCTGGAATCACTGTACTTGAAAATTCCTCAAAGAAAAACAATCCTCAGGAAAAATAGATAATGAGGGTTTTAGGCTTGTAACACCAGTACAGTCATACTGAGTCATTTTACTCACAAGGTGTTTGCATTCTCCTTCAGCTAGGATGTGAACTCCTTCTTAGATATTTAGTCATTTTATACATTCCTCTTCTCTCTTCTCACTCAGTTCCAAAATAGCTGAAATCTGTTGACTCATTTACTATTTATTGGAATAAATCAATTTGTTATCTATTTGATGAGGCTTTATATTTACTTTATTGTTTTACAGTTAAACATATATACTAGTTTTTCTCAGTAAAGTGATTTCAAGCATTACAGTTAAGGTCAGAATGTAAGTAAAGAAATTGATTAAATGTCAGTTTGCCTAGATTAGATACATCTTAAAGGATTCTTAAGAAATTGACAAAAAGTTTTTAAGTATCCTAAAAATAGGTAGAGCAGGAAGAAAAACTAGAGTGTATGAGGTTTAAACTAAAATCTTCATTTGATTCACAAATACAAAGAAAGTAAAAGATATGTTCAGAAAAACTGGATAGCTGGGAAGTAAAAAGAACCCACTTACGAAACTGGAAAATTCAGTTTGGTGTTTGACATGAAATATTTCTCCTTATGACAGAGCCATCTTTCCTTTACAACATTATTCTCCAAAACAAAAGGACACTCTGGAGTACAACAAAATCAAATGCTGGAGTATATAATTTGTGATGCAGTGTAATAAATCAGGTCCTTTTGAGTGCAAAAATCAAGGAGTACTATTTAGATCACGCCTGTTTTGAGAGTACATTATCTACAGGGTAGAAGAAAGATAAGTCACCTTGTACATTTGTTTCTATGCTGAAATAATAAGTCCATTAGAAACCCTCTTTATTTAATCACCATCATGAGGTGATTAGCAAAGACAGTTAACAGATCTATGGTATTTTTGAAATTATACCAGTCTGACTATGGGAAAAACACAAAAAGGACACCTGACTTGTTTTTAGAACTAGACTCTGTTTTGCCTTAACTCTGATCATAGCTACAAAAATTCTATGGATTTTTAGCAAAAGTATCTTCCCACAGTTCATATCAGGCATTACTTAGAAGGAATGAGAGAGTTAACTACAGCTGGACTACAAGGAAACTATTTATTTACAAATGTTGGTATATTAGGAAGAAAAGCTGGAAGAGAGCATGAAGGATTGTCTACTCCATATCCATATCCATTGGCATGCTAATAAAAACAAAGAAAACTAACTGATATATGTATTGTTTGTAAATGCATATGTATATTATTGATGATGTTTGTCCGGAATTTTTAGCAGAGCCTGGGAGCCAGAGCTCAGTTGATCACCCATGCAGGTCGACAGAATAAGCACACTTTTAGTTAGTGGAAATAACCACGCCACCCATGTGAACATTATTAACTGTGTTCTTATAAACCAATTATTTTTTCTTCTTTACAGTAGGGAAAACAAAAAAAAAAAAAAAAGAAAAAAAGAAAAAAGAAACTTCAAAATCATCACAACCACTTATCTGACAATATATTTTTAACACAGAAGTATTTAGCATTGAACTGCGTTAGAAAAGTAAAGTCAATCAGAGATTTATACTAACTGATAATGACAGGGAAATGTGCACCATGACCTTACAAGAAGGAATGTGCTCAAAAAGGGGTAGTTTTCCATTAAGTTTAAATCTTAATCCCTGAATGTTCTACTTATCTGCCCATGTAGTTCCTAAGAAGATATTCCCACTGGGACTTGTTAAACAAGTTAAAATTATTTGTGTAAATTACAGTAGCAAAATCAGGCTCTAGGGGAGCAATATAATACTACTTGCTGTTAGTACAGCTTTTGACAAGAAAAAAAAATACATCCCTTCCAAATAAGGACATAAATAAAGATCTAATGAAGAAGACTTTTTTTATAAATTCCTATCAGGGACTTTTAGCTGCTGCACATAAGGGAAGCAGCCATGGACTACCTTAACTTGACAAAAACATGTGAAGGGCATGTAATTCCCATGGCAGTACCCCATATGAGGTTTACAGCAAAGGTGCAGCATGCAGTACTATTTTCCATCAGCAAAATTTATCCATCCACTCCTTGACTTACCCATCTCAAGGTGGTTCTCAATGACCTGCCACACGACTGCTCCCTGCAGGAGCTGAAATGGCATTTGCATCTACTCTCAGCCCACCCATGGGACCCCACCTCTTTCCTCGCACCTATGCTGACCCTGCCATGAGCCAGCTAAGGATCCCAAACCAACAGGGAAGGATGTGCTTTGAGTTGGTTGGTTGGAGTGTTGTTTTTCTCACTAGTTTAGCTCCCAGAATCAGATACTTGGTTTCCACAAATGCAAAAGTAGAGACAAAACAACAAGTTGGTTAGTTTAGCTGTAGGTTAAGTTAGGCTGAACACTAACAAGCAACCTAATCCTTCATCATGGGATTCGATTTGTTGTGGGGGTTTGCTCTAAAACAAATCAGTGAAAAAGGATTCAGGATTAAAAACAGGAGAGTATATGAGCTCTAGATAAGATGACTCATATTTTTCAGAGAGAAAACTATAAACAGTTGCATTGGCACAAGAGGGGAGACAGTGATTTATGAGGGGCAGAAGGGAGGAAAGCAGCTGCAAACAGAAGGGACTAGGGCCTTCCTAAACTGGGTTTTTCATCAGAGAAATCATAATGTGAAGCCTCAATTAAATGTTTTTTCAAGTGTTATCTTTCCATTGCTTATTACAAAAATGTCATATATACCATTCTCAGACTTCTTATCAGGAGATTTGCTTCATGTTTGTGTATGCCCTATACATCCAAGTCAAGTGAAACACTGAGGATTTACAGTGAAAATATGTATGCACATAACAGGTTTGACTGTCTCTTACCTCCTGGTCTGCTGAAAATATTTTTCCATATTTTTCTTTCCTTCACCTTGTGCCCAAGGTGCTGAGACCTATTAGTTTGTTGTTAGTGCCAGTGCAAGGGTGCATACTGAGCTGATCAATTAATAGCTGAGAGTGGAAAGTAAAAAAAAAAATCTCTATAGTTGTAGAACATTTTCTCCTGCTTTCATCGCCTTGGATGGAACTCAGAATTGCAGCTTCCACTTCACTCTAAATTTTACATTAGTATCAGAAAACAAGGGTGTTTAGGATTAATAGTGTAGCCTCACAGAAACATTGATAAGGACACCATGAATATATGATATACTATTTCTGAATCTGGACTGTAGCTATATCTTATTTCTGCATTGTACTGAGACCTGGTAATAAAATATTCTTCCACTATCCACTCTCTCTGCTTTGAATACCTGTACTTTCTTGAAGAAGAGTCAGGATGTACTCTGAGAGGTCCCTGACACCAGATAATCTAGGGAGTAGGACAGTGGTTTACACCATTAAGTGCACCCACCTGAAACACAGACACAGCCACCAAATATCAGTAGACATTAATACTGTTAGTAATCTGAGTGCATTTAAAAACTTTTCCATGTATACCCACCAGTTCCTACAAAAAAAACAGAACTGAACCTAGTCTTCACTTGCATTGGAAATACAAGAAAAACCATCATAGCAATCTTCCTTCTGTTCATAGGAAAATAAATAAGATAAGCCTATACAAGAAATTAATGTCAGACATGAAGAGGATTTTTCTTTTGGTTTATATTTATATGAAGATCCTGATTGTTAATGGAAATTACAGCAGCAAAACTGCCATCATCAGTGTTTAGCCTTGTTCCAAGTTTGGTTATTAATTGCAGATTGTTAAAACAAAGTCTTCGTATGATTTTTCCAGTAATTTAACAGCTTTTCTTAATTGTCTGTATTACTTAAAGTAATTCTACTTTACAAAGGGTAAGGGGAAAAGAATATGTGAAGTTTTTATTTCAGTGTAGGTGTGATTCCTATGTGAGATTTCAAAAAGTCTTATTTGTCTCTGAAACTTCATAATAATTATGTATTTGTTCATGTTTTAACTGTGCACAAAGTCTGGAAACTAATCAGGAGGAAGAGTGCTATAGAAATATTCATTTCTCACAAGAAATATATACAGATTTAAATACAATAGCCTCCAGTCCTAACATTTGCTTTCCCATATCACTTAAGCCCTTGTAAACCAATTTTTCTAAATGTATCCATTTCTAGTACCATCAGAAGAGTGGGCTAAACTTTTGAAAGACCTGTAGAGGGGGAGGCCCTACATCTCACATGTGAAGGATTGACTTCCTATGCATCAAGAGTTCAGAGTGAGTAGGATCTCAACCCACCTCCTGCTGCCAAATTAACATGGAGTAGCCCTCAACCTCTTTAGTGCACACACCCTCTTCCAAATTCAGCATAGCAAATTGAATCCTATCTTAGAGATAAATGCCATAGAAATTCATCTGAATATGCCAGCTGATTTCACATACTCTCATTCTCAGGTTGTTACAGGCTGCTTCTGAATTTTCTTTGGTTCTCTGCTGTTGTTCTAGGATTTCTCAGCCCTACCAGTACTCAACTCCCACTTCACAAGTTGTCAAATCATGCACAAGCAATGAATAAGGTACAAAATATCTGCAGAACTTTTACATTATTAATATTATTATTATTATTAGGTAGTTGAAATTTAATGTACCCTTAGCTGTGCAAAAGATTATGAGACATAACGCCTTGCCTACTGTGTAAGACTGGAAATAAAAAACAGAGAACTATGAGTAATCACTAAGAAATAACATAAAATAAAAGATGGCCCCAAAAATCACACAACTCCATGACAATCAACTCCCGTGTCATAAAACTGATCATATTTGTAGTTGTCCTTCTGTTTCCCACCTCACTCTGCCAGGTTCATAGTCACTGGCTTTAGGGTTATGTGATGAAGTACAACAAGACAGCCAACTGCCCCTCTTGTTGCTTCACTAACTGTAGCACTCACCCAAAGCCTCCTTGAGCCCATTCAGTTCACTACCCCAGCCAGAAAGTATTCCAGCATATAGGAACAAACTAAAGAGCTTTCTACTAGATAAGTAAGCTGAAGCAGCCTTCAAGACTCAGATGAGAATCAATATCAAATTGAAATCAAAATATAGCAGGACCCCTAGTAAAAGCAGGGGGTGGGGAGTGATGCAATTTCTGTCCATGGTATCAAACTGCCACATCAGTTTAGCCATCTCGTGGACCCACCAGGGGATTGTTTTAGGTGCAGTTGACCCCATCTTAATGGAGCCCTCCTTGCTTGTCTGCCTTTCCCTCACCCACTCTCAGATGGGTTCCCCTCACTTGTGCTCATCAGGTTTCAATCAGTTGAACACAACCACTAACACAACAGAAAAACTACAGGGGTTTTGTTATTTGGGTTTTTTTTTTTACCCACCTCTTCTGTCATGTTGGTGAGTTGAATCTGCTCTGATGTGGCCTGACAAGTGCCTGAACCAGCTCACGCTGACACAGAGGTACATACAGGGAGGAAGCGGGGAGGTGTGCTGGACTTCTCCCTCCCAGCAGAAGTGAGCAAGATTTGCCCTGTGCCCTGAAAATGTATCATCAGTCAAGTGCCTTCTTGCTGAAATGACAACAGTGACCATAAGACCAGAAGTTAAAAGACTACTAACAGCAATTGTCAAGTAATTGCAAATTCCTCTCAGAATATTCTCCTTAGGTCTACTACATACATTTTTGTTTAAACACAGACAGCCTCAGCTCGTAACACTTATTCATGTCCAAAAAAAATGTCTATGTCAATGGACACAATGGTCAAAACTCTGTTTTCAAGACCAGGATGTATAGGAAGAGAGAGCACACGTTTCTTGCTTTCTGACTCCATGTAGGAAAATGGGGTAATGTATCTGTAGATAACTGAGCAGACTTAAAAGCCCATTGCTACCAGAAGAAAGCCTTCCAGTTTACAGGGTCAGAATATCATCCGATACTCCAGTGAGTCACTTCAACTCACTAAGCAGACAAAAGCATTTTTACATTTTTCTAGGTTAATCTCCTATAGTGTAATATTTTGTCTGATTGTTCTCTCCCCTAGTTGATTGGGGTTTTTTACTTTATATATGTGTATATATTTACAGTTATAATTTCAAAAGTACCATTAATTTAATTAAAGAAATCCTAACAACCTTATTTGTAAATGATGGATGTACAGTACTAATTATTTTTTAATATGAATATACTGTTAAAAAATGTGAAATTGTCTCCTCCATGGCTGATTTGGTTCTATGAAATAGTGTTTTGCACTAAAAATGTTTTTGTCAAAAAATATCTGGCCAGTCATATTTATAACCTATTAAAACATTAGATATTCTTCAGACATTTATCCCAGTTCAGACAAACTCTTTCACTGTCATTCTGTGTATGTGTTGCTTTGTAAACTAAAAATAACCAACATAACAACAAGCCGCTATGAGCAGCACTGTGAGTCTAAAACTTAAGTATCAGTTTTTAAACCACATAGGTTATATAAACACACAGTAACTCATATGTCATGCGTATGTCCAATATAAAATGTCAGCTACTTAATACCCTAAAGCTTTGAAATCGATAACAGCAGTTATACACACATCGAGAAGCACTGCTCCCCTTTGGTAACTGATATCTTCTACAAGCAGGCAGTTCACACTTTCCAGCAGCATCAGATGCCTACCTTCACTGCTGACACTGGTTAGAGTCTGTCTATGAATACATAACTAAATGTCATATCATTAGCAGCGCTGCATTTTGGGAGGACCTTGTTTTTATGTGCATTTAACTACTTTCTTTGAGTCAACCAATTTACAGCTACATTCCCTCCAGATGGAAACATTTAATCTAATCTATGCCCTATTTTCTACACTGCTCATGACAAGGCTTTCAAGGCATTTAAGAGAGGGGAGGGAGGAAGAAGTGTTCTGGGAGAGATTGTGGATGATTAAAGCCTCTGCAACTCCAGAAGGAGCAGGGAAATGTTTGGCATGTTATTTACACCTTATATCATCAAGCAAACAGGAGAAATAAACTGCTTCCTTTTACACTACTTTGGGTCCAGTAGTATTCATATTACAGCCTTGTAAGCAGCAGCAGCAGGGATAGGATCAATACTTGGTGCACTGTTTTTGCAAGGCTTTGTTGGTTTTGTCCAGTATTGCACCAAGTGAGACCAGAACACAGAAACTAAAACACCAGGGCTGCTTCCCTCCTATTTGTTGACTCTTGTCTTTGTGCTACAAGTTCATGAGTCAAAAAGGAGATGAAAATAATTGTTTCATCTACTAGAAGCAATTTTTAGGGAAAAAGGAGCCTGAGAATATCTGGGAATATAGGAAGGAAATTCCAAACTGCCAGTCCTTGATTCAAGATACTGGCCTAAATCCAGATAAGACTGCACCTTTCTTCACTTGTACTTGTTGCTGGTGAAGTGTCAGTATGTTGCCTACCGTAAATCCCAGGCATCCACATCTTGCAAGGTACTGCAGAGATTCATAGACATCTACGTACCACAGCTGAAACTCGGGCTCCCAGGAAAGGACGAGGTATAGCAATGTCAAGTTTCACTGTGTTCAATGTCTGGGACACCTTGCTGGTCAAATAATAATGCAGCTTTTTAAAAATTACAGTTTTCAAAGCACAGGTTTAAGCAACCTAAATCATTAACATATTACACCAGTCACACTTAAGAAAATACATACTTTAAACTACAGGATTCTATATAGAATATGAAATCAATAGTTAAGAACTGAGGCTTACATCAGTGGCTAACTGTACTGTGGGCAGTTTCAGCCTCCACATCTCTGAGAGGACATATTGTAGTTAGAAAGGGCACAGAGACGTACAACTAAAATGACTAGGAGATGTAGCAGCTGTTTTGTGTGGAAAGGTTAAATAGGCTGGAGTTGGAGGAGATATGCCTGAGGGGAGACAAGGGAAAGACTTACAAAATTCTGAAGAGGGCAGATAAGGGCAGTGAATATCTGTTCTTCCCCAAATGATGATATATAGGAAATTTCTACAAATGGCCACTTTGAGATGCATGGCTCCTTCTCAAAACAGTCAGCAGGTCAAACCTGAAACCTGATGGATTCAGGGAGAAAAGGTGAGATCAGAGGCAAGTACCATCTCTGAAAAAAATCTGAGTTAAAATACACTCAGATATCCAAAGTACTACTTTTACTTTAAAACTCAATGTAAAGAATAGGAATCTTGCTTACCAAAATCAATGCTGTGTTTTGATAACTAAGACATAATGCATGAATTATGAAGTAAGCAAAAGATCCAAAATAAAGATCATTGTAGGCTAATGGGAAGCTTACAGCTTCTTGCTGGCTGAAAAAAACAAAACAAAACAAAAACCAAAACCAGTAAGAAAACTGAGCTAAGAAAGGGCAAAAAATAAAATAGCCCTGCTAATTACTGATAGATGCTCTTTTTTAAGCAGTAGTGACATTTCTGCTCCTTCATTTTCTGATAGCTTTCACTTTGATCTTAACAAAGGTAATTGTCAGTACCCTAACCTGACAGGCAATGTCAGGTTAAGCTGCTCATTTGTTTTTTCTCTCCTGTTAGCCAAATCCTACAGAGGTCAAGTATATTATCTTACCAGATCGCCCATTGTTTGGGGGCTTGTGATTATAAGCACCAAACTATACTTTGAATAGGGACTATGCTGTGAAGTTGTGTTTCCACTTTCCTTGAGCTGTTTTTGAGTAGAAACACATTGTAACTTGCAACACAGAGACTTTCTCAGGAGTGTTATAGCTAACTACAGGAAGACACCTGTGTTGTGCTTCCTTCTCTAATTGCAAAAGGTCAAATAATTCACCATATATGAGTTTTTTCACTTCTTGTCATTTTTTGACATCATGATTAAGTATGATCTATAGTTCATTTATTAACCCATTATATAAATAATAAATATAGCAGTCTGAGAATGTTTGATAAAGCTGCTAAAAACTTCTGTTTGGAAAAATTAAAAACAGAGCACGCTGCTCTCAGGCAAAATATATTGACTTTCCATCCACATGTGAAAACTTTATAATCATCTGTTCTACAATTGTTTTTCAGGCAATATCAATGCTAAAAAGAACTCAGTTTTCAAGCAAAGACAGAATCACCACAAGAACAGAGAACAGGACTTTGAATGCTTCAGTGAAGAACAATTAAGGTTAAAGAGACATCCTTGATAGTATATTAGGGATAGAGATAGATTAATATTCATATTTTTTACACATAGCATTTATTTTCATAGTAAAAGAGTTCTAGAAATTAAAGCAATGCTTTAAAATGAAGCTACTTGATGTTTATAGGACTGTTTATTGTTCATTTTCTACGTGAAATATACACAACATTTTTAAAATGAGACTGAAGGTTAAAGTATTTAAATAAGAAAAAGAGTATTTCTAAGAACATTTTGAATACTAGCTAAAGAAAATTGTTTTGGAAAACCTTTGTTTATCTGAACTACCTTATTTGACTCAGTCCTGAAAAATCATATATATCAAAGTCTGTCTGATGCAGCCACATGTTTGTGCAACAGTGGGAAGGAACTTTGAAAATCTCTAGGAAGGTGTGGGACACCGACCCCACTGTTTTGAAATGTCTTTTTAAGTCAGCTAAAAAGAACTACGACTCCCATGAATCATCGGGGAGTCTTTCGGAAACAGGAACTCGGAAGACGGAAGACGTGTTATCAGACGCGGCAGGCTATGAAAGCTCAAAAGAAAACAAAGCCTCCCTCTTTTCCACTGTGCAACAGGGAGGAAGGCATCGCTTCTGCCAAGCCTCTTCCCCACCCCCCCCGACAGGCCTCGAGGATGGGGGGAGGAGGGGGAAAACTGCTGCAGCCGCTCTAAGAAGAATCCGGAGAGCAAGGAGGGAGAAGCAGCTAAAGGAGCTGCCAGCAGAAGAGCAGACACCCCCCCCATGCCACTGCTGGCTGCTTCTGGAACTGCGCCAAGTTCAAACGCTGAAAGGTTTGGAGCCAGAGGTGGGGGAGGGAAAGCTGCTGTCTCACTGCTTAAAGGAGCCGACACCCTAAGAATCTGAGTGCCGGGAATGCCCTCCCGGTTAAGAAACTTGACATCCTGCAGCTGGGGAAGCCAGAACTGAGCGAGGTGGGGGAGGAGAGAAGTTGCGCTATTCG
Organism: Coracias cyanogaster; assembly: GCA_033124195.1. Lineage (NCBI taxonomy): Eukaryota > Metazoa > Chordata > Aves > Coraciiformes > Coraciidae > Coracias > Coracias cyanogaster. The sequence continues at coordinate 31,620 of JAVSBS010003320.1, forward strand.
AAACCAGCGCCGCCGCGGAAGCAGTGCCAAGCAAAGCTGTCCGCCAGCTTTGCCTGCGCCGCATACCGGCACCACTTCACGCTGAGGGTGTTGTGACTAAAACCAGAATAAACTACAGCAAGAAGCTGTTGCTGGCGCCGCCCAATCCAGGGGTGCCACACCAAAGAAGCCGCGCAATTCTAAACTAGCGCCATATTGAAGAAGCCACCTGCTGCTGCTGAGTTGCGAGCCATATGCCGCTGCCGAAAAATTGCGGCAAAAAGCTGCCATCATCATTGTCATCTTTATCGCCATTGGAGAGAGACTCCGATCGCACTGAAAAGCTGGCAAGTCGCCACCATCATCAGAACCGCCCGAGTCTGCTGACCGAACGCTGTCGACCCGAACATTGCCACACGCCGGAAGAGGGTAGAATCCAACATCTACACACATGCATGCACCACACCACACCAGGTTGACTAAGGGGGAGTGAGTGGGTGGGCGTGGTGTCCTTTTGCATCGTAATATCTCCATAGAGTAAATAAGGTTTTGTTTTAATATATCTGGTAATAAGCTTGTTAAATACTCATCAATCTCTGTGGCTGCCTACGAGCTTGTTGGGGTAGTATCTCACTTTGCCCTCGATCCTCTTCCCTTTTGGGAAGCGGTACGGACGCTGGCGCCTGGACCGTGACAATAGGTCATGTAGAAAGAACATCAGAGAGGCAAAAGCTCAGCTAGAAATCAGCCTGGCCACTGTGGCAAGAGAAAATAAAAAGCAATTTTACAAATATATTAATAACAAAAAAAAAGAGCCAGAGAGAATCTCCATCCTTTATTGAATGAGAGGGGGAACATACTCACTGAGGATAAGGAAAAGGCTGAGGTACTTAATGCCACCTTTGCCTTGGTCTTTAATAGCCAGAGCAGTTACCCTCTGGGTACCCAGCTGCCTGAGCTTGAAGACAGGGATGGAGACCGGAATAATCCCTTCATAATCCAGAAAGTGGTAGTCAATGATCTGTTATGCCAGTTGGACATGAACAAGTCTATGGGGCCAGATGAGATCCACCCAAGAGTGCTGAGGGAGCTGGCGAAGGAACATGCCAAGCCTCTCTCCATCATTTATCAGTGATTCTGGTTAACACAGGAGGTCCTGGATGACTGGAAACTTGCCAGTGTGATGCCCATCTACAGGAAGGGCAGGAAGGAGGATCTAGGGAACTACAGTCCTGTCAGCCTGACCTCAGTACCGGGGAAGATTATGGAGAAGTTCATCTTGGATGCGCTCAAGCAGCAAATGTGGAACAACTAGGGGATCAGGCCTAGCCAGTATGGGTTCATGAAGGGCAGGTCCTGTTTGACCAACCTGATCTCCTTCTATGACTGGGTGACCCACCTAGTGGATGAGAAAAATGCGGTTAATGTTGTCTACCTGGACTTCAGTAAGGTATTTGACACTGTCTCCCACAGCATCCTGTTGAACAAGCTGGTGGCTCATGGTGTAGATGGGTGTACCCTTGGCTGGGTTAAAAACTAGCTGGATGGCCGAGCCCAGAAGGTTGTGGTGAATGGAGTTAAATCCAGTTGGCAGCCGGTCACAAGCAACGTCCCCCAGGGCTCAGTTCTGTGGAGAGTCTTGTTTAACATCTTTATTCATGACCTGGATGAGGGGATTGAGTGCTCCCTTAGCAAATTCATAGATGACACAAAATTAAGCACAAGTGTCGATCTGCTTGAGGGTAGAAAGGCTCTGCAAAGAGACCTGGACAGGCTGGAGTGATGGGCTGAGGCCAATTGTATGAGGTTTAACAAAGCCAAGTGATGGGTCCTGCATTTTGATCACAACAACCCCTGGCAAAGCTACAGGCTTGGGGAAGTAGGGCTGGAAAGCTGCCTGGCAGAAAAGGACCTAGGGGTGCTGGTTGACAGCCAGCTGAACATGAGCCAGCAGTGTGCCCAGGTGGCCAAGAAGGCCAACAGCATCCTAGCCTGTATCAGAAATGGTGTGACCAGCAGGAGTAGTACCGTGCCCTGTACTTGGCACTTGTGACACCATACCTTGAGTACTGTGTTCAGTTTTGGGTGCCACAATATAAGAAGGACATTGAGGTCCTGAAGGGGTGCAGAGAAGGGCAACGAAGCTGGTGAGAGTTCTGGAGAATCTGTTGTATGAGAAGTGCCTCAGGGAACTGGCATTGTTTAGCTTGGAAAAGAGGAAACTGAGAGGAGACATCATTGCTCTCTACAACTACCTAAAAGGAAGTTGTAGTGAGGCTGGTGTTGGTCTCTTCTCCCAATTGACAAATGAAAGGACAAGAGGTAATGGCCTCAAGATGCACATGGGGAGGTTTAGATTGGATATTAGGAAGAAGCTCTTTACTGAAAGAGTGGTTATCCATTGGAACATGTTGCCCAGGGAAGTGGTGGAGACACCATCCCTGGAGGTGTTCAAAAAATGAGTAGATGTGGCATTTCGAGACATGGTCTAGGGGTTAGGGAGATGTTGGATGAAGGTTGGACTTGATGATATTAGAGGTCTTTTCCAACCTAAATGATTCTATTATTCTATAAGTAAAATTTACTTTTACAAATAGAATAGAAGAATAAACTAAGAAGTTTTATAAGATATTATAAAGTGTTTTCCTATGAATGCAAAGGTTTTTTTCAGCAATTAAGTGTATTTTAGTTTCAGATTTATATATGCTGCTGTTTTGAAGAGTAATATGTGTATAACATGCAAATATCTCTAGTATTATCCTGGTTTTGGCAGCGATAGAGCTAATTTTCCTTCTTAGAAGCTAGAATAGTGCCATATTTTGAATTCAGTACAAGAAGAATGTTGATAATATACTGATGTTTTTAGTTGTTGCAAGGAAATCAAACAGCCACTCAAACAGAATCACATTTTTTGTATAGACTGCACTATTCACTCAGTTAGCAAAGCACCCCACTTTCAACTACTTGTCGACTTATTATTAAGCTGGAGGAAAAAAACCTGAATCATTCAGTTCTACCATATTACATAAAGACTACAATTAATATACTGAATTTCAACTTTTCCTGTGTGAAACTACTCCCTGATAACTCATTTGCAAATTTGGTGCAAAACTGGGTGTGTTGGGAAGGGCCGAATAGCTTTTACATTTCGCCTATAAAAATAATACATCTGAAAAAACCCCATGCTGCTGGGCAGTGAAGTGTTCTCTAGGAACAGGTAACAAGATGGCATAATCTCTTCTTTATAATCAAACACAGTATTTCTAATTGCAAAAACACTCTTAACAGTTTTTTGGAGGACAAGGAGGTCTGGTGGTGAACACTCGTATCTTTATCTAATCTAGAGAAAAGTTGTGTTGGGGAAATGTTGAAAAAACCCAAAGAGTTCAGTGTTCGGTTTCACTGGCATATTATGTACTCCCAGATTCCCATGAAAGTAAACAATGTTAAAATGACCGTGAGTGTAGTAGGCTGGATCCTTGTCTAAGGCCTGGTATATTTTCGTTATGATACTACATGCATCATCAACACAAGAAGAATGATAATGCAAGCTCATTCCAGTGGAGAGAAATAGCTATTTAAATAATTCAAAGGTTTTTTCTGCTTTTCCCTTCTGCACATTGCATCAATGGACTGTGAAGCAGCCTGACATCTCCTATGTAGAGATACATTCTGGACAAATATAACTGTAATTTTTTTCTGTTGTCTTAAGAAGTACCAATTTTCCAAAAATTGACCAGGTGATTGATCACAATTTAGTATAGATATACCATGGATTTTTAACCTGACTGTGTCACTGAGGAAATAAATTACTCTTATTCTATTAAAAGCAGCAGATCCTAATGTAATGTTTATAATGCTAGGATTTAAAGACATGGAGCTGGCTTCCCTTCACATACATATAAATTTGAGGGTCCATTTCATTCCATTTATTTTAGGCATCAAAATGAAAGTGTGGACATTGGGAGCTTTATGATTTGTGCTGCCTGCACAGGAAGAAGCCCCTCCAAGGTGCTTCACGTATCTAAGGGAAAGATTTACACTCCTGAGATAGTTCCTAAGATACCCTATACCTACCTCTGTCCTATACCTATACATGCTATATTCCCTATACCAACCTCCAAAAAGAGAATCACATATATGAATCTACGTTCTAAAACAGGCATTTTTTGACAAACCAGGGCAGCTTAGAAGTTTAGCTTAATTGGACCTGTAACAAAAAGAAGACAAAAAAAGAAATTAATCTATTATCTTATACTCCTTCTGCTTCTTATTTCTATGCTTGATCTGGCAGGTTTTTTTTAAATTTAATTCATGCTTATAATGTGGATGAAGAACAGCAGGTAATAGGCAGATAAGTACAGGCAGATGTGCTACAAAGTATTCTCAAGTTTGAGATCCGAAGTAGAAGGAATTTTTTTTTAATTATTATTATTTTTCCTAAGGAGAAAGGCAAGAATGGAAAATTCAATCTGCAAATATCAGGAAAATAAGAGGGGTAGCAAAAGATAAGGCTTTTAATCATCTGATGCAGCATAATCAGTGTCCTTCCGGTTATTCTGAAACATTTTTTACAACCTGTGGTGGTGCTAGATAGGAAAAATCCTTCATTATTTGAATATTTGCTTCTAATTTTAAAACAATTTCTTAAATAAAATTGATATTTCTTCTATAAGGTAGGATTCTTTGACTTCACGACTCAACTCTTCCTCCTTTCATTGGATGACTGAAGAGTGTACTGTTATTAGTAGTTATTAAAAGCTTCATCTGAGAATGTACAGCTACTTATATCACCTGAATTTCAAAAATATGTCTTTGTTGTCTGCCAAAGAGGAAATCCAGGTTGCTTGCTGCAGCTGCACAGAAGAGGAAAGACAAAAAGGGAGAAGAGGATCATATTGTTCCCTATAGAACTACTGCAAATAATTCATGTTGAATATTAGGCAAGAGAAAATCACAAATGTCACAGTAGAAAATGCCATCATGTTCCATCATGGAAAAATGCCTAATTCCACATCTCTGACTGAAATGAATGAAGTAGTTGACAGCTTACAGAATTTTGTTTTAAGCTATTTTTGGTCTCAGACTGCGTTTGCTTACATTTTGTTTCACAAGTCTAAGCCTTCCTGGAAGTAGAAGAGTTCAAAATACCAAACAAGAAGATGAAGAAAAAAATGAAATAAGAAAAGGGAAAGACATTTGTGTTACAACTCTTAAAACACATGCCAGACTGGCCTTGATGGATTGCTATGGGATGTTGAAAGTAATATATTTACTTCAGTGGAAATATAAAATGGCTAAAGATAAGAGCAACTGATATACTCTTTACAGATTATATGAAACTTGTGAGTTAAAAAATTTAAGGTAAGAGGATTTTTCAAGCTTTGCCTTCTCTTCTTCCAAGTCCTTTTCACATTTGCTTTAGCCAAAAACTATCCAAGGCCTATCTCAAAGTTTGTTTTTGAAAAATTTCACTACTGGACTCCATGTCTAGCAGACAACCTTCAAGACTTCATGGGTCTCATCCAAAAGTTTTTAAGTTCTGTGCATGCTAAAACAGAAACATTAGTAAGTCTTACCAGTGACAGAACAATGACTCAAAATTTATTGGTTTTCAACCCTGCTCATAATCTTCTCCTCTTTATTCAGCAAGCAATTGCAGGCTCAGTGTTTTTCGTTTGATAGATAGTTACAGAAAAAGCTTTTTTGAGTTGTCGTTCGGTTTGCTGAGAAAAATATTTATTCTCCTATATTTTCTGTATCTTGACATTTTCAGTTTTAAATTCTTTTCCTTAACCTTAATACATATAAAATAAAGAAATACTCATGGGGCTCAGAATAATGAAGTAATTATTGACAAAGTAACAAATGAGCCAAGTAATGAGAAGTTCCTAGATAAACAAGTTTATTAAACTATTAGAATGCACTGGGAGCTAACACTATGGAAGATGATTTTACAGCCTAGGCAAGTCAGATAATTCTCTTTCATGCTGTTCCAGCTGTATAGCTTAAGTCTTAGGCAGCTAAAATAACACTGATCAATCACCAATACCAATTTTATGGCTCTTTGTCATAAAGCAGACATACTGTAATTCATAAGAAGGGATACCTTCTTGTGCTGCAACCTCTCTTTATTTTTAAAACATCTAATAGAGACGAGTAAGTAACAGATATTCCATGGATGAATCTCTTCTATTAAGCATCAACAAGGCATTTATGGATGATGCATATGTGTTGACAAAGAAACACAAGCCAAGTTTTCACAGGTGTCAGCTCTGTTTTGGAGCTTGAACAAACAATTAACTGGGGCACTGACGCTGTTGTAGGCTTCAGCAGCTATTCACAGCGTGATTGCGCACTACATCATTGGGCACAGGCAGCACATTATGGAGCTATGTTCTGCCAGAAAGTTTACTTCATGCTTCATTGGAAGGCATATACAACAGCAAGACCTCACACACAAATCTTGTACAAATCTAGCCTTTTAAAAGGTGTACACAATGTGGGAGACAAACCCTAGGAAATCAGAAAGGGTTTTAAAAGAATTTGGAGGAATAAAAGAGCAGGGAAAAGGGAGGTATTGCAGTAGAATGAAGAAGAGAGACAAAAGTGGCACAGAATCATTGAGATTGAAAGTCATCAGCCGAGATCATCTGGTTAAATATCCATTTTAAGGCAGATCAGATAAATCAGACTGCTCAGGGCTGTATCCAGTCAGGTTTTGAATCTGTCTAAATATAGATAATCTGGACCAGAGGGCAACCTGTTCCAGTGTCTGGCAGTTCTCTCAGTAGATAGGTTAAATATAGGTTTCAAGACCAGGTTGGATTGGCCTTTGGGCAACCTGGTCTAGTGGGAGGTGTGCCTGCCAGGGCAGGGGGGCTGGAACTAGATGATCTTTAGTGTCCCTTCAAACTCAAACCATTCTATGACTCTATAAGTAGAAATTCCTGTATATCAGTTTGCACTCATTGCCTCCTGAATTTTCACTGGATAACACCGCAATGATTCTCACTGCATCTTCTTCATTTTACTAGATACACCCATAAGAAGATCCCCACTGAGCCTTTTCTTCTCTTCCTAATGCAGCTCAGGAGCCTTTTCTTCAAAGGCACATTGCTGGCTCATGTTCAACTTGATGTTCAACCAAGGCCCTCAGGGCCTTTTCAGTAAAGCTGCTTTCCAGCCAGTCAGCACCCAGTTCATATTGTGTTTAAGGCTATTCCTCCTCAGGTGCAGGACTTCACATTTCCCTCTGTTGAACTTTGGGAGGTTTCCATTGACCATTTCTCATGCCTGTCAAGGCTGGTCTGGATGGCAGAAAAAACATTTACTGTATCCATCACTTTTCCCAGTTTTGTGTTGCCTGCAGGCTTGCTGAGGATACACTCTTGTGCCAGACTCCAGGCTATTAATGAAGATGTTAAACAACATTGACCCCAATATTGACCCCTGGGGTACCTCTCCACTAAAGACTGGCCTCCAGCTGGCCTTTGGGTCAGTGATTACTATCCTCTGGCCCTGGTTGTTCAGCCAGTTTTAATCCTCCTCTTTGTCTACTAATGTAACCTGTATTTTACTAGCTTGTCTATGAAGAAGTTATGGGAGAAAGCATTGAAAGTCTTAGTAAAATCAAGATAACCAGTGCTCTTATTCATCCTCATCCACAAAGATAATAATCTCATTATAGAAGGCTATCTCGGTGGTCAAGCACTATTTCCCCTTAATAAATCCATGCTGACTACTCCCAATCTCCTTCTTCCGTGACATGTCTGGAAATGGTTTCCAAGATTAGTTGCAGCATCACCTTCCCAGGGATTGAGGTAAGACCTGTAATTCCTCAGATCCTCTTCTCCTTCTTGATGTTAGGGCTGGTACTTGCTTTATTCCACTCTTCAGGAACTTTCCTCAGTCACCGTAATATTTTGAAGACAGTTGAGAGTGGCCCCACAATGACATAAACCAGCTCCTTCAGCACTCCTGGGTGCATTCCATCAGGCCTCATGGAATTGTGCATATTCAGTTTGTTTCAACATTCCCTGATCAGATCCTTCTCAAATGAGGGTAAGCATCTTTTTCTCCAGACTTTCCTTCTGGTCTCAGGGGCCTGGGATTCACAAAGGTAAATCTTACCAGAAAAGACTGAGGTGAAGAAGGCACTGACCAGCGTGGCATTTTCTCTCTGCTTCCTCATGAGGTCTCTTCCTCTACTTCGATGATCTCTAAAAATCTTTTCCAACCTCAGCTCTTCTATGGCTCTGGGATTCTGTAAACTTTAGCTTTAATTTTTAACACGGCCTTCTAGAGATTTGAAGATGACAACAAGAGAGGAGGTGGTATATTCCTTCATAAAGATTTTCCTCCCTAGAGACTTAAAAGGCCTCAAGACTTCACTAAGGAACATTTTTAATAGATCTGTAATAGTGGAATTTACTTGGTTAATGCCAAACAACTAATCTGAGCACCTCCTTGAAGAGCAGGGCATGCCCTCATTTCTTTTTTTCTAATGCAAACTTGTGACATCCTTACATAAAATTACTGTTAGATGAACTGAAGTGCCATGATATAACTTTCTACTAACCTAAAAGGTCATTTGAATATGCAATTATTTAAATTCCCTGAGAAATCCACCATTTTTTAGTATTGTTTAAGCAACTTAAATAAACTTAGGAAAATAAGAAACAATGATTGAAGCATCTTAAATGTATCCTTTCATAGATAATGCTTGCAAAGCTAGATTTTTATGTAGTGAAGGGAAGCAGAATTTCTACTGGTATTAATCCCTGAAGCTAAACCAAACCACAACACAACACAAGAGTGAGAGAAAAAGCATTCCCTTTAAAGATATTCTGAAAATCAATTCATGCTACAAAAGTAGTGTAGCCACAAAGCTGGAAAATAATTAATGCTGTATCCTATACAAGCAGTAAGTGATAGCACATTCATGAAAAAAAGATTCCCCCAGGCCATTTCATGTAAATATGGAGCCAATAAAAATACATATGAGTTAATATTTGGATCCAGGGATGTGGTGGGTTGACCTTGGCTAAGCGCTAGGTGCCCACCAAGCCACTCTATCACCCTCCCTTTTTCTTCCTCTCTCACTCCTCAACAGAGCAAAAAGAAAGGGGAGGAAAATAAGATGAAAAACAAAAATCAGTTTAATAATAACAGAAGCAAAAGCCAAGGAAATCCACATGCGGAAGCAAAGGAAAACAAAGTTTTATTCTCTACTTCCCATCAGTAGGCAATGTTTGGCCACTCCCTGGGAAGCAGGGCTCCAAGACGCATAGCGGTTGCTCTGGAGGACAACAGACTGCCCCCCAGCCCCTTCCTCCTTCTCCCTAGCTTTATAGCTGAGCTGACGTCATATGGTATGGAATATCCCTTTGGTCAGTTTGGGTCAGCT
>JAVSBS010003320.1:41107-72418 GCA_033124195.1 Coracias cyanogaster
AAGGCTTTTTTATGTAAGCCAGACAGCATGTCACTGGGCAGGACTGTGACAGAATAAGGGAACTGAGTTGGCACATTGGTGGGCCCTGGCTAAGAATGAGTCAATTGACCTACAAGTGTTGTGCGTTACCCACAGCCTGTGCATGACATGTCCAAATTAGCTTTCTTATGTATACTCATAAATTTGCTAAAACTTGGCTTGGATATCAGACAGTTCTACATGGGTTTCATAAATTTATTCCTAGCCCTTTGCCTTGCTCCAAGATTGTGTAACTGTGAAGATTAGAAAGGACCTCTGGAAGTCAGTTAATCAAAGCAGGGCTAAATTCAAATTTAAATCAGGTTGTTCAAAGCCATATTCAGTCAAGTTTTAAGTATTTCTGAGGATGAAGATTCCACAACCTCTTGAGACAACCTGTTACATTGTTTAATAACTTTCTCTTTCTTGGTGATGTTCCCCACTACCACCTAATTTCCTGTCAGAATTTCTGGTTTTGCAACTTGGTATTATAGCCTTTATTTTTCCCACTTCTATCTGAAAATAGTTTGGCTCTATCTTCTCTGTAATCACCCATTAGATACTGAAAAAGAGCAATTAGATTCATCTTTAGCTTTTTTTTTTTTTTTCTCAAGGCTAACCTCTCCAATAACTGTCTCCAGTTTATCAATATCTCTCTTGCATCAGGGAGCCCATAAGTAGTACAGTATTTGAGATGAGGACTCACAAGTGGTAGGTAGGAAAGAAAAATCATTTCTTCCAACCTGCTGGCTGTAATCCTAATAATGCAGTCCAGTATTCAATTAGCCTTCATCTCTGCAAGACATACTGCTGATTCAGTCACCAGTCTTTTTTTGCATAGCTCCTTAGCTAGCCAGTCCCCAGCCCGCAGAGTTATGCTGCAAGTAAACCTGTATCCAGCTGTGTCCAGCTGTCTCTGAACCGTCATTTTGCTTTCCCAACATGACCTTGGACCTGACTCATTACCTCAACCTCTCTGGTGATCATTGGCACACTGAAACATTCTGTTGCGTTACTCCAAACCAGCGCCGCCGTGGAAGCAGCGCCAAGCAAAGCTGCCTGCCAGCTTTGCCTGCCCCGCATCACCAGCACCGCTCCACGCTAAGGGCATTATGCCTAAAACCAGAATAAATTACAGCAAGAAGCTGTCGCTGGCACTGCCCAATCCAGGAGTGCCACACTAAAGAAGTCACGCCATTCCAAACTAGTGCCATATTGAAGAAGCTGCACAATTCTAAACTAGCGCCACATTGAAGAAGCCGCACGCCACCACCAAGTTGTGAGCCGCATGCCGCTGCCAAAAAATTGCAGCAAAAAGCCGTCATCATCACCGTCGGAGAGACTGTGATTGCGCCGAAAGCTGGCAAGTTGCCACCATCTTCGGAACCGCCCGAGTTCACCGGCCAAGCGTCGTCGACCCTAGCATTGCCACCCACCGGAAGAGGATAGAAACCGACATCTACACACACATGCACCACACCACACCAGGTTGACTAAGGGGGATTGAGTGGGTGGGCGTGGCGTCCTTTGACATCGTAATATCTCCATAGAGTAAATAAGGTTTTGTTTGAATATATCTGGTAATAAACTTATTGAATACTCATCAATCTCTGTGGTTGCCTACGAGCTTGTTGGGGTAGTATCTCTCCTTGCCCTCGATCTTCTTCCCTTTTGGGAGGCGGTACGGACGCTGGTGCCCGGACCACAACAGAAGGGTAACTGAAGGAACTTGGGCAGTTGAGACTTCAAAAGCCCATGTGCTCTACAGTGTCCTCAACTGAACAGAGACTTCCAGACATCTGTATAAGGTTAAGAACACACAATCAAGGATCTGGGTAAAATCTGGATTTTCAGGTATTTCCATGGGCCTTCTTCAAAGGAAGAAAGGAAGGAAAGAAGGAATGAAAGAAGGAAGGGCTATTTGGTCCTAAACTTTACCCTGCACATGAAAGAGAAAATCACAGAATCATAGACTACCAAGTTGGAAGAGTCCTCAAGGATCACCCGGTACAACCTTTCTTGGCAAAAACACAGTCTAGACAAGATGGCCCAGCACCTTGTCCAGCTGAGTCTTTAAAATGTCCAACATTGGGGAATCCACCACTTTCCTGAGGAGATTACTCCAATGGCTGATTGTTCTCATTGTGAAAAATTTTCCTCGTGTCCAATCAGTATCTCTCCATGAGTAACTTGTACCCATTGACCCTCACCTTTTCAATATGACTCCTTGTAAAAAGGGAGCTTCCATCTTCTTTGTATAGTAAAGAATGTCTCTCCAACTGCTAAACTGAACATCTTAAAGTTTATTTCACATTTGGGAGTACATGAAAGGGGCTGAAGGACCCAGCAGCCTGACAGTGTCTGAATGCTTCAAAGTGACTAGCGAAAGAATGTGCAAGTGCCAAGTTCAGGTGCAGGTTAATTTGCTAAAATTTTGAGTCCAGCTTAGAAAAGGAGCCTTTATGCACATACTCTTCCTTCCCCCTGTCCAAAAGCGAAATAGCTAACATCACCCTGTACTAAAAACAGTCAAAAAATGGCAGAAGAGGTTAAATGACTTCGCCAGCCTGATGTGAAGAGACTTTCACAATGAAAGGATGCAGTGAGTCCTACTTTCGTCTTTATCCATGTCCTTTAACAACAAAAGATAATTAAATACTGAACACAAGGTGCAAGAGAAAGAAACATCTACCAAGTGGGATGTAAGATTTATTACAAGGACTTACAGAGAGAGATCTTTGATTATAGGCATCCTTGAGAATCCTTGCAAAAAGGGAAAGGGCAAGATGTTAAGCCATAAATCCCAAATGACTATTATACTCTATTAAAAGAGACACTTGCTAGCAAAGTTTGACTAAAACAAGCTTTTGTGGCCTTCATAAGGATAAACAACCCAATCAAGGATTGTCTGTAAGCACATTTGCAAATTTTTTACAGAGGTTGACACATCAAGAGAAAAGCAAGTTTTCAGATATTTCCAGGTGGGTACTTCTGAGCACAGTCAATCAGGAGCCCACTTCATCCTGCACCAGTTGCTCTGGAAGATAACAGTGTGCATTTAGACCACTGTGCTCAGACTTTGCAACCCCTGGGCAAGGAATTGTTCACACTTTGGGTCTCATAGAAGTACCCATTCACTGTATAAAGCATGTAATTGCAATTGACCACATATGCAGTAAGTAGGTTTTCAGACAGACTGGAATTCAGACACATGTAGTGCTCTCCCCAGAAGTGTCACACCCAGCACTTATGACAGATCAGGTCCATTAAAACAGCCAGGCAATGGGAGCAGAGCTGTGGCAAACAGTTCTCAAGCACTCTCATCCATGTCGCATCACTGTGTTGCGTTGCACTCAGTTGCAGGATTGTCGGATCCCCAGTTACTTCCAGTTCTAGTTCCTTCTTTTTTTTTTCTTCACTGAGACATTGCCTTTCATCCTTCCTCTTTTCCCTGAGCTGTTTTCCCTTTGATATGCCTTTAATATCTACCCTTCTTCACCACAGAGCTGGGTCTGATTATATGGCACTTAGATCTCCCATTGCTCCCACCAGCTTTAAAAAAAATAGGTGGTTAATTGGAGACAGCTGTTTGATGGCTTGTCTACCTATGTGATAGTTCAGTCTGTCACAATGAGAGATGATAGTGGGAATAGGCCATAAAAATCCTTGGAAGTGAAGACAACCAGCTTACATTTGACATACAGAACAGAAAGTGTGTGGAGGAAATCAGAGTGGCTCTATGGTCAATGCAACAGACACAGAGAGAAATCTTTGCTGACTTTGCAACACTGCTTTGGTCAAGGGAAGAGGAGGATGCAGCAGCTGGGAGGGGAGGTGATCAGAACTCTGTCATGCGGTTTAGCTCTGGAAATGAGTAAGAAAACCCAAAGCTGATAAACAGGAAAGGAAGGATCAGCAAAATTTAAAGAGTGTTGATGTAAGGACTAAAAAGGACATTAAGTGTTTAATATTTGACAGATATGATGGAAAATTTAGCAGGAATAATGAAAATACTGCAGATCCACAGACTGATGATCCTATGAACATAGAGGCTCAATCTCTTTCTCCTGCCCCTTTTCCCTACTTATTTAGCTTCCTCTCTTCATTTTAGCCTCTGCTTCTAAGTTCTACAGTCTGTGGTCAAGCAGCAAGATGAAAATAAGAAATAGATTCATACTTTATTCTACGTATAAAAAAAATCCACTACTTAACACTGTGGCCTCAATGGTGTTTCTTTAGAGTTTCAATAATAAATATTAGATTAAAAAAATGTACAGTCTATCTTTTTAAGATTTTGCTTACATGAGAGGTATACTTTAACATATTAGAATAACATGACAAAGTACAGTCAAAATATTTTACTTTCAGTTATAGTATGAAATTATGTCTGCTTCTTGTCAATCCACCATTATATTATAGCTTTAGGATGAAAGAGAAAGAGAAGAGAGAAAGTGAAAGAAAGAAAAAAGGGGAAACAAAATGAGAAAAGAGAAGGAGAAGGGGGAGGGGAAAAATAAAAAGGAGAAAAATTTCCCATTCAGCTACAGGTGGGAGACTCTATATGCTCAGAATCTACTACATCTTATGTACTAAGGGTAAGTATTACAACCCACACAGAAATTTCAGGAAAATTGCAGGCTGCTACATATTTTTTTCAGACTAGGATGTAGCTTAATCTAATTATGGACTGTTAAATTCAAGTATTGGCTTTTATGCATCCTGTTTATTGTGCACTTGCCAATTATGTCTAATAGAAACAGACAGGTAAGGTTCAAAGAAGTAACTCAGAGTTAAAATGGGAATCACCCAGATTAGCAAAACTGTGTACCTTTGCATCTTGTCTGGAAGAATACACACAATGTACATGTAAATACACACATCTATTTCCCTGAGCCACCTGGCCTGATGTTCTCTGTGCTTTTAATGATAATGTGAACTACATTTACACAAGGTTAATGGGATCCCTCTGTTAGATCCCTTCAAGATCAGTGGGTTATTGTTGCAGCACTGCTATCTCTCCCAGGCAAGATGGAAACCCAGAATGCTCTTGATGCTTATTAAAATTTCTGTGGCACTCCTCCTAATACCAGGGTAGTTAACTTCAGCATCGATTCTTATGTCTTGGCTAAACTTTCATTGAAGCGAATTTATTTTTTTACATTTTGCTTTCACTTCATGGTGCATATTACTGAGCAAGTTGTTTTGCACCACTAAGCAGCTACCGAGATTCATCTTATGGTGGCTGCATATGAATGCCAATAGATGTCTCTTTATATATTCCTTACCCATGCACAGTTTCCCTATTCAGAGGCTTAATAACAGAATACAATTTTAATCGTTAAGGAAGGAAGATGAAGGAATGTACAAAGAGCTTCATTTAGGTGCTTTCAAAATGTATCATCAACTTATTAGTGTAAATTTAAAGCTATGTCTATATTGGCAAGTAACACAGAACAATACAGGAGAAGCAGTATTTGGAAGCAGGTGATGCTGGGAACTCTATATCTTCACTGGGTAACAGCTCAGAAGTGTTACTTCACAACAGATACAGCACAATTACTTGGCTTGACTAGCCCAGTGCACACATAACATGAAGATCTCCATGGGACGATCGATCAGGTCGGATGCTTATGTCCTCATTGACACTCAGAGTGCATTTGATATACAATGGGGTTGCAACTTCCAGTGTAACCTCTCCAGAAAACCAAACCAAAGCATGTTAAGTGTGGATGACAACAGGGTTCACTTCAGCCATGCACGTTTGGACCAAATCTGAGTGCTACAGTAGCTGCCTGTCAGCCAGGGCCCTGCATACAAAGCACTAATCACTGATAGAGCTTGTCCTCTTTTTTAGAAGGTAAAAAGGGTTCAACAGATCTCTGTTTCTATTTCTGTCTTTGTGGTGATGTCTTGGCAAATGCTTTAGTGTAAAATTCTTAATTACAATAAGCCTTAAGTTAATGTAACTGTTTTTGAATAACCTATTCTGTTTTGAGCAAGATGAGAACTGGATTTTTTTAAAGTAGGTTTTCTATTATTTTCTCTAGTGCTACAAACTGTTATGAGACTTACCTAAAATTATACCAGAATTATGAAGTGTAATTACAGAAACTATTTGATCACATCACTCTGTAGATATATCAAAGGCTGACAGCTCAAGCTTAAAAATTTCTGGTAACAATTATTTCCGTCAAAAGTGAACACATAAATATTCCTCATTCTTTTTCATTATTTATGTCATAGTTTAATGTCTAAAGAAAACAGAACTATAAATAGCAGGTAAGAATGTCTTTCTCTGTAAGAGCTTTTCCGCTTAAAAAGTATTTATTTCTTACTGATTTCATCTATAAAGACATGGAATAGAAATCCTGAACTCTATTACAGGGTGTAAGTCAAAAGTAATTCTGTTAAAGTAACTCCCTTGGAGTAATTCTAGTTTGACACTAATATAATCAAGCCCATCACATCTTGATTGTTAATGAAATCAGAAGAATTAAGAACTAATATAAAAAGCAGCATGCAGCACTCTTTCTGTACAGACAAGCATGCATTTACACAAGCACTCACATCCTTGTATCTAACCTTTTTCTCTTCTTTTAGAATTCTAGGTATAGAAATCAACTACACAAGCACATCAAGGAGAGTGAAAAGTTGACATTGACTTCTCAGCCAGGAAAGTGTCAGTGAAAGCCAGAGAATTGTCTCTTTAAATAAAAGAAAAAAAATAACGACTCCTGAAACCACAAAAACAAGCTCTTATTCCTCACGTCAGAAAATAAGTTAGACCCGTGGCAGAAAAGGAGAAAAGCACCTTAGTTTATGTCAGCCAGAGGGGAACTCCTTAGCAGTGAAAGGCAGAGCAGGACTAGAGTCCTATTTGGAAGTGTTGTTCCTCACTGATTTTATTGAAGGACTATGGGTGCTGATCAGCTTGATGAATCTCACACTGTTCACAGGTTAAAAAAATCCTATATATTTTCCACTCCACATTAAAGTAAAAAGCTGAACAGCTTTTAGCATCCTGTAAAGTGAGCAGCACCCGAGTTGTTTCTTCTAAGCACCAGCTAAAAATAAAGCAAGCTTAATGGAAGCTTTCTGCATGTACATATTATGACAGAATAAAATACATACAAAATTGCATTGTTTAGAAATAACTGTAGTAGTGTTTATAAACAAGTTCATTTTAGTCAGTATTTTTCATAGTAAATAAGACAAAGTGCCACTAAACCAGCTATCACAATACCTAGTCCTGATTTCAAACCATGTAAGTGTGCCATTAGCTTCTGTCACAACCAGGCAATTCCTGTGTTCTACAGAAATACCAAGTCAGGTCACTACAACAGATAACATGTCTATGTAATAATTAAATATATATCAACTGTAATGTCTCTGATAACAGATTTTTTCTTATTATTTATATTATAGGGATTATTTTAAAGCAAATCATTACATTTAACAATCCTTTACAATAAAGTATTAATGCATTCATGAAAATGAAAGCTTTTCAGTCATTTTTACAATAATTTTGTTCTAACCAAGAATTACTACAGCAGTATCAAACTTCTGTCATTTTAAGGAGAAAAATTAAAGTTTGCTGTGTGTAAGATTTCTTTCTTATAAAGACTTCAGCATGTGAGTACCTTTCTATGTATACCTTCACAGGATAATGTCTACAGGATCATGTTTCTTTTTTATAGAACCCTGCAATTTGGCTTTTATTAAATTCTACAGACTCTTTCCATTCAGGGAAGAAAAATAGCAGCTCTTGAGACTTCCAGTCTGTTAGCAGCCCAATTAAGACCATCCAAGGCCAATTCTGACCTCCTAAGCTTGTACATCAGGAAATTTGTTGGAGCCTGTCAGGATGTTGTCGGTGACGGTGACTCTGTGCTTTCTCCTGCTGGCAGACCTGACAGGGACGATAGTGGGTCTGGGTAAGTACACAGGTGAGACAGGTCTCAAAGTCCGGGCAGTCCAGTATGTGCTTCATACCATGGTCAGGCAACTACAGTGAGAGGGATAGAGTGGCCATGGTCACACTGCCTTCTCCATAGCATGTGCAGAGCCACTTACCTTGCATAACTGGCATGCCCACACAAAGAAGAAAGCAGAGATATCTCAGTTAGGGTTACCTTCAGTCATGGCCCAGAATGGCAGTTCAATGCTTTTTGGACCCTTCCACACTTGATAAACCATGAAAACAAATATATTCTGACTCAAAACGTCTTTTAACATGCCTTTCTTAAAAAAGGATAGGTAGAATAAAATTTGTTTAAAATAACAGGCTTCTCACTACCTAACAGCATGCAAAGACCCATCCAAGGATAGAGAAAGGCATAACATTCATGTTCATCTGTGAAAAACTGCCTGAATGATCAGCAAAAGCATAAAATGAGGCCATGCTCAAAAGGACAGGTACATAATCTGCTAAAAAGTCTGGATAGACTTCTGTGGGTTTCCCCCGTCATATGTGTTACCCTGCAGAGCACTTATTGGCTTGTTAGAGCACAGCTCCAGGACATCTATGGACATCCCTCCTTCCCTACACAAGCCTCTGATGGAATTTAATCTCTGCTTCCCTGTTCTCTTTCTGCCTCTCTGCTTAATCAAGGTCTTTCCTCCTCTTTCTAGGGAAGAAGCTCACATTCCTGCTCCAAACAGAAGTCATTATTTTCCCTGCTGCTGTTTCATAAATGTTGCCACTTAGAATGAAAAAGGTGCCCAGACGAGGACATGCCCTATTCAGCAAACCTGGAATCAGGCCTTTTAAGAAACACCACAACCATTCTGCATCTATCTTATAAACTTCTGAATTATACAATCATATTTAAATACAGTCTGGAAGCTAAAATGATTTTCCAGTTTGCACAGACCCCACAAGGTTTATGCCTTTTAAACTATTTCTGAAAATAATTTAATATAAAAATGATAAATAAAATGTCAAACAACGTGACAGATTCAGAAGCAGCCGAGACCAGATGCAGACCATCACGACATAGATAATGAACACACCCACCCAACCAACACATCTTCCTTGCAGGTGGTGTGTACCCTTTCTGACAGTGTTGACACATGTTACCTCAAAACTGACATGAAAAAATAATGCAACCAAGCTCTAAAAGAAATAGGGCGAAAAATCTGTAATAATAGTATTTTGCTTTTACTGCCTAGCAGTTAAAATAACCACCTTCTCTCTTTGGTACCTCACTACCAACAGGGCAGTAGAGCTTCAGTGTAACTGCATACTGTAAAATCTAATTGACTGTTGCCCAAACAGTGATTCTAAAGTGGCATATCCCAAATCTGTCTCTTGTCCTTTTACTACAGTGCTCCAGAAGTCCTGTAGTGATTTAATGAACAAGGTGCTCCTGCTTATTGACTATGATTTACTCTGCAGCCATGCAGAAAATAGCAGGACTGACAGATTTCAAGAAAAGCTTGTCAGCCATTACCCCAACAGGATAGTCAGCAAAATCTTCTGGCTGATGATAAGCAATTCTCAGCAGAACACTACTTTGTTTCTATTCTGGATTTTATTGTCTTATCCCCTAGTGCTTCTGAAAAATGCTCTTTTTAAGGTTTTGAATGAAACTTTTATTGTCTCACATAGTGTGTAATTCACATTCTCCATAAAAGTGCTGAATGCTAACCAGAAACATTAGATGAGAATTTTTAAAAGCTATATTTAAAATAACTTACCAAGGCATTCAGGAACACAACAAAAGAATAAATACTGAGAAAAGCTAGAAAAGGACAGCAAATATATAGTGTGCTATAAAGAGTCAGTTTTTAATGGAGTTGCTCAAAGACCTGAATGCCTTTGCATAAAATTACAGAATTAGCTGCTACAGGGGAACAAAGTAAAATATTATTATTTGGATTTGAGCTAAGCTGCTTTCCCAAACTGGGGCAAGGTTGATACGACATTCATTTATCACTCAGGTGGAACAATTAACTGGGGGTTTTACATGAGCTTTTCTGGAGACTGCAACCAACAGCATCCATATTCAGGAACAGGGTGAGAAGCACATTTAAAGGTTGACAGTGGTTCAAACTCAGTGGCCTAAAACACCAACATACTATGTCAGATCCAAGGTCTGCCTAGAGACCAGTGTCATCAATCAGACAAGGAGGTGCAAATAATAAGGCAATACATGATCATTACCCTGATACAGGCTTCCAGATTCTTGTAAACAGTATTTTAAGAAGACAGCATTGCCCAGGTTTCTCACAGAAATGCATCTACTGTTCTTCTACAAGAAACAGACTCCAAAAGCCCCAACCTGGTCCTTTGTTAGGAACAGTAATAGCAATTCACCTTTCAAGAGTTCACAGAAATTCCAGACCCCTTGGACTACGCACAGACAACTGTTGCCCAAAAAAGACTCTAACACCTACAGGAAGGTCAGAGCTATATGGGTCTCCCTAGAACACATGCAGATACCAGGTGGTTGTTTTTTTTTTAATATTGTAGAGTAGATATTAGAATATTCCATTTTATTCCATATTATTAATATTATATTGCATTAATTGGGTACCAGAACAAATTAAGTTAGAAGTAAACATAAGCCTGGAAAACAGCATTAGGGAAAACTCATCACAAGGAATGAAAAGAATGGCACAGAAGCTAAAGCTTGAGCAAAGATGTAGGAAAACACTTAAGAATAGGATAAATTGGGTTGAGATAAAAACTAAAAAAGGTTCTGAAAACATAATATGATGCTAGTGGTAGTGTCACCGCACTTGTAATGGTCTAAGAGGAAAAGTTAGTCATATTTTTGTAAGAAAGGAACAAGCTTTCAAGTCATGCATGCCCCTGTTCAGTGCCATATAATGTCTGAGGCATAAGCCTGTTCAGCTGCCAGTCAAAGTCTTTCCCTGGGATTCTTCTCCTGTCCAAGCCCACGGGAGGGCAGCCTTACCAGAATTTTGCAGGTGCTCTGCATAATGCTCAACCTTCTGGAGACATGGGATTCACTGTATGGCACTGTTTTGTCAGTTCAGCCTTCACCATTTTATGCTGCCATCAGTTGCCTGATCACACAAGGCAACACTGAACTCAGAAACATCCCCTCACAAGTCTTCTTTCAGACAGTCCTACCATAAAATCCTGTGGGCCCAGCTCCTCCACTGCCCACTGTGGTGCCAGCATCATCTGCTGGACAAAAACAAACAGAGATGGCTCCCTCAATGGCCTTTCACCTGGAAGGACACCACTGAGAGAGCTCAGCAAGATACAACCAGCCCCAACAAAAGCCACACCCAACAGGAAGTTCCTCCAACTGATCAGCTCCTGGTTGATATAGCCCTGGCCTCACCCACCACCCCAACCACAACCACCTAAACGAGGGCAGAGCCACAGAGACACAAGAGGGCCAAGTTCTGCCTCTGGAACATGAAGCCAGTAAGAAAAACAAAGGATTCTGCTAGGTTGTGATTCATTCACAGGTCAACCCCAACTTGGGTCCCACAACTCAGGCCCCAGCACTTCAGGCACATGCACGGGAGGCCCAAAACTTCCAGACACCTTGTGTATGAGTGTATAGGAGTTCAGCTGATGGATCTGAGGTTTTCATATATCCAGCAGCATATCCAGAGTAGAAGCAGCTGATTCTCCAGGTGGATGGCTTCCTTTCAATAGGGGACCCTATTGACAAAGTCTTCTTTCTTACTCCAGCTACAGAAGGCTTCACACTCACAGGCTTTCGTCCTGCAGGGGGACTTCAACCACCCTGTCACCTGCTGGAAAAGTAGCATGGCAAGCTGTAGGCAATCCAGGAGGCTCTTGAAATATATGGAAGTTAACTTCTTAAGACAGGTAATAGACAGTCTTCCTAGAGGAAATGTGATACTGGACCTGATGGTCACCAACGCAAGTGAGGTAATCAGTGATGTCAAGATTGGAGTCAGGTGAGGCTATAGTGATGATGCACAGGTGGAGTTCAAAGTCCTGAGGGATATGGGTCAGGTGGGGATTAAAGTCAGGACCCTGAATTTTAGGAAAGTAAAATTCTATCTCTTCAAGGAGTTAGTCAATAGCACCCCCTGGGAAACACCCTCAGGGACAAGGAGCAGAACAGAGCTGGCAGATCTTTAAGGACGCTTTCCATAGAGCACGAGAGCTCTCGATTGCCAGATGTAAGAAATCAGGCAAGGAAGACAAGAGATGGGCATGGCTGAGTCAGAGACTTGCTGATCAAACTGCAGGGCAAGAGGGAAATTCACAGGCAGTGGAAGCAAGGACAGGTATCCTGCAAAGAGTATAAGGACGCTGCCCAGTTATGTAGGGATGGGGTCAGAAGACCAAGGTGCAGCTGGAGCTGAACATGGCAAGGGGTTCAAAGAAAACATCCACAGGTATGTCAATCAGAAAAGGAAGGTGAAAGAAAGCGTACCCCCACCGATGAGCAAGACTGGCAAGCTGGTAACAACAGACAAGGAGAAGGTTGAGGTACTGAACAAATTTTTTCCTCAGTCTTCACTAGCAACCTCTCTTCTTGCACCTCCTGTGTTGATGACTTGCAAGACAGAGCCCAGGGGGCAAAGTCCTTCCCACTGTAACAGAAGATCAGGTTTGTGACTGCCTGAAGGACATGAGCATACATAAGTCTATGGGACCTGATAAGATGCATCTCAGAATCCTGAGGGAATTGGCTGATGTAGTTGTCAGGTCACTCTCCATGATATCTGAAAAGTCATGGCAGTCAGGTGAAGACCCTGGTGGCTGGAAAAAGGGAAATATTACACTCATTTTTTAAAAGGGTGGAAAGGAGGGCCCTGGGAACTACTGACATGTCAGCCTCACCTTTGTGTGCAGGGAAATCATAGAACAGATTCTCCTAGAAGCTATGCTAAGGCACATGGAGGACAGGGAGATTATTTGAGACAGCCAACATGGCTTCACCAAGGCCAAGTCCTGCCTGACCAATCTAGCAGATTTCTATGATGGAGTGACTACATAAGTGGACAAGGGAAGAGCTATGGATGTCATCTATCTGGACTTCCGTGAAGCCTTTGACACCATCTTCCACAATACCTTTCTCTCTAAATTGGAGAGATATGGATTTGATGGGCGGTCTGTTCAGTGGATAACAAAGTGGAGAGGTTAGTTGTCTATGGCTCAATGTCCAAATGGAGATCTGTCACAAGTGATGTCCCACAGGGGCCCATACTTGGACCAGTGTTGTTTAATATCTTCATCAATGACATAGACAATGGGATTGAGTGCATACTCAGCAAGTTTGCAGATGACACTGAGCTGAGTGTTGCAGTTGACAATGCCAGAGGGACAGAGGTACCTGGACAAGCTCAAGAAGTGGGCCTGTGTGAACCTCATGAGGTTCAACAAGGCTAAGTGCAAGGTCCTGCACCTGGGCCAGGGCAATTCTCTGCATCAATACAGGTTGGGGGGTGATGTGATTGAGAGAAGTCCTGCAAAGAAGGACTTGGAGTTACTGGTTGTCAAGGTTTAGAGCTGGACTTGCCACTAAACAAATGACAGATTGCTCTCTATTAACCCCTTTCCCTTTCCAAAGGTAGAGGGAATAAGGGAGAGAGACTTATGGACTGGAAAAAAAAACTAAAACAGCTTTAATGAAAATAATAATAATAAAATGGAATATATACCGATATATATTAAACCAATATTGGACCAATCCCCTAATGGCAATTACATCACCATCACCACTGATGCTGAGGAGCAGGCAGTGGGAAAGTTCCAGAGTGGACTCAGCAGCATATAGGAATTGGATTCTGGACCTGGATTCTAGAACTGGAATAAGGTACACACAGATTGAGATTGAAGGCAGAGCGAGCAGAGTCCTCCTCAGATGCCAGTCATTGAAAAACAGAGCTTGACACTCTTAATCCCTCTACTTTATACTGAATATAGCATCTATGAGATAAAATAACTTGCTGGTCAGTTTAGAGTCACCAGTCCTGCCCAATCCTCCCTGCTGGTGCTGCTTTTTTTTTGTGCACGCTCCACATGGTACACAAGATTTAGCAATCACCTGGGTCTGCACACTAGTCCTTGGTAGTAATTATAAAAATCTAGTGTTATCACTGCTAGAAGCAGACACTGTCTGTGAAAATATGCCATTAACTTCAGGAAGTGTAGTTAGTTAGAAGAGACTGAGATGAAAAGAAAAATCACTGAACAGAATTAGTTCTGTTCTAACTCAAATCAGGACACTGGTGGATGAAAAGCTGGACATAAGCCAGCAATGTGCACTCCCATCCCAGAAAGCCAACCATATCCTGGGCTACATAAAAAGAAACATGTCCAACAGGTCAAAGGAGGTAATTCTGCTGCTCTACTCTGCCGTGATGAGACCTCACCTGGAGCACTGTGTCAAGTTCTGTAGTCCTCAGCCCAAGAAGGACATGAACATACTGGAGCAGGTCCAGAGAAGGGCCACAAAAGTTTGAAATATGAATTCTCAGAGATAATAACATCAGAACCCAGGCAGTGGTGATGCTGAAAGAGGCCCATCAGCACCATATGACAAAAAAAAGGATAAATATATCAGTTAGTTGATACAGCCAGTGGTAAATCTATGCAGAACATGAAGATATTCTGCTGGTTTAAAATTAATTGTTAATAACTTTGTTTCTCTGCATTGATTTGTGCTATTTATGAAGAAGCAATGAATTTAAGTCACATCTAGGGTGGAGGGACGTGGCAACTGAAGAACTCCTTGATTCTTTGCCTTGTGTGGCTATTCAGAAATAAAGTAGGCAATCCACCCAAGAGGAGCATGAAAACCAGGGTAAGGGAAAGATATATCCCTCAACTGTGAATTTCTAAAAATGAAGCTCTCTAAATGTGCATCAGAGGCACCATGCTGTTGCCGTTCCACTTTCGGCAAGCCCCGTCCGGTAGCTGGGCGGGCCTGAAGTTATCCGCGCTCCAGGGCCATTGAGCACAGACACCAATATGAGGATGCAGCAAATGCCGTTTATTCAAGTGTGCAATCACTTTATATACCTGTCTTATCTCATGTGCGTTCTCGCGATAAGCAAGCTAGCCACCCAGCTTCTATGCCCCGCCTATCTTTCTGTGACAGCCTGAGATCTTGTGGACGCCAGTCCCTACACCATGCCACCCAAACTTCATTATGAGACACAAACAAAAGAAACAAGACAGGAGTCTTGGCTAATGTTAGTCATATAAAGGCTAAGATCCCTCAGCAGCCAAAGAGTAGTTTATTCAGGGATGGGTACCTGAAGTAGGTGGTATAACTTAAAGTCGGTAAGATAAATCTCACATGAAATGACAAAATTCTGAAGGTGGTAAAGTCTGGGAAATCACAAACACTTTTTAAAAATAATTTTATTCCCAATTGCTAACATTACTTTTAGAAAGGAAGGCATACATGAACACAAAAGAAAAATGATTCCTAAAAAATGATCTGAGCAAAGTATTTCAAGACTGGATTTCAACATCTCCTAATAAGAAATAATAACATCGGAAATTATTCTATGAGGGTGATCTTTTCAGAGAAAAAAAAGTAAAATAAATAAAAAACCCAACAAAAACTCAAGAAACTATTTTATTGAAAAGGAAACTACAGGTGAATCCAGGTATGAGAAGTTTAAGTTAATCAGGAATTATTATTTTAATTTCTACTCACTCTGTTTCCAGAATGCCTTTCCAGAAATAATGCTTTTTTGAAAGACTTAAGCTACAGGAAGCCAAAAAGACTATGTCCTTTACTGGAACAATTTCTTTAGAAATTTTTAAGTCATATTTTTGGAAGAAACATAAAAGAGGGCTGAATATGAAAAGCATAAAAAATATTAATTTCTAAAAGTGAGACTAGCATCAATGGAATAAGGAATACTGGAGTTACTGGGAGCATTTTTGACAGAACTGGACTCATCAGGTGTAGACAGATGCATCTGCAAGTGCCTGACACTGAGAAATACAAGCTGAACAAAGTACAAGAAATATAATAAAGACAGTAAAAAACAAAAGAAAAGCTTTTTTTTATTAAGCAGCAAAAGAAATCTAAGAGACAACAGACTATCTCAGACATGATACCCAAGCAGTAAAAGGAATTGTGATCTATCAGATAAATCATCTGCTTAAGTTTACTCTCTCAGTTGAAATTGCAAATGATTTGCAGCTAGCTCTGGCTGCAACTGCTGCTGCCTTACTTGTCTCATTGGTAGCTACTACAGATGAAAAAAAATCCACAACACTTTAAGTGTTTGTTAAAATTAGATCATGAACACTCATATCATATTATGTGATAACAAAGGCTGAACAGGGTTTATTCTAAGCACCGACAAATTCAGATTCCTCCAGAACTTCTTCCTCTGCACATTTCACTGCTTCTTACTAATAAGTCAGGTTGTTTAAACTACCTTCTGTTTATATACCTCTCACAATGCTTTTATCTCAGGTGAGCACATCTCATTACCTTTTACTGTGCCATATAAGGGTCACTTCTTAACTTTTTCCTTCTTATGCTCTTTACAGGTACTCATCTACAGATGGTAATAGTCCCAAATGACCAAAGACTCATGAATTACATGTGGTTCATAAATAACTTCTGGAAAGCCAAGAAGCAACTTATGAAATGATCTGGCTCCAGCAATTTATATACCAACACCCATTTTTGAATCCTGTATGTGCAAAATCTTCCCATGCGTGAGGAAAGTAAATCAGTAGTCACACAAAGAGCAACTTCAAGTATGCATCTTGCTTATGCAGATGTGTGCACAAGAACTAAAGAGCTGGAGGAATCATTACCTTTCTGAGTCAGTCCTACTGGCCTGCACCAAACTACATATATATTCCTATTTATAGAAATTAAATAAAACCAGAAATTTGAAAATGCATGGCCAGGAAAATCCATCTTTGCATATTTTGATTCCTGGATTGAATGTTAACATTTTATTTTATTTTGTTTAAGTTATATTAAATTAAACTTACAGAGTCGAAGTGTCTTTAGCTAATTCAGATCAATTATATTTTTATTTGTGTGGTTTTGTAGGAAAATTATTCCCTGCTTGGTATGAAAAGTCTTTTTAAAAAGAAGCTCTGTAATTCAGAAGTAGAACAAGAGGTAGACTCACAGGTTCTTGAAGTCAATGTAAAACATTCTATTAACTTTGCAGGAGGTAGGACTTCTGGTAAAAATGTTTAACTGAAGGACTAATGTTTTTATGTCTCTGCTTGCAGTTTCAAGTATTTTGCAGTACAGTATAAATCAAACTCCAATAAGTGCCACTGTGTTTGCAAGAGCTTGTCCTTGGCCCTGAAGTTTTCTCTATCAGAACAGTATACTATTGCCCCTACCCAGCCCACATGCCCAAGTGCCACAGGTGATGGAGGGGGGAGAATTACATGTGCATAGCTGAAGTGTGCCTCAGAACAGCTCTAGCATGTTGCCAGGATAGTCACCAGAAAAAGTGGCTTATGAAGTTCTCCAGGACTTATGAAGGTATACTTGTCCACTAGAACTACATATGGTAAAACAGTAAGAGTAAGGGCATCTGACCTGACAGGATACTGACCTTGCCTAAAGTTATGTCTACCAGAATACAGTATTTTTTTAATGTAGACCAGACTGGCAATTTTTTCAGAGCTTCTTTACCTCCTATTTTAAAAAGTCTTCTTCAGCAAATCAATTAAAAGGGGCTTAAGAAGGAGAGTGTCCTCCAACAAATCAATTAGATCTTAAATGAAAGCTCTTTTGTAGTCTTCTTTTTTAAAAAAAAAAAAGAAAACCTAAGTAAAATAGAGTTTACCTTTAATAAAACTACGACAAAGTAATTTTATTGTACAACAAAGGATATATCAATGTCCATAGTTATAGATTTTCTATAATAACTAAAGTCACAATGATCCATGCGCTTTCACCCAGGTTAGTTATTTCCTATTTTAGAAGAATAAAAAGAATAATTTAAATTTAATTATCCTTTTAAACTGTCATAAAATAGGGATTTAGCCTTCCAAGAAATCATCTTCTTTAAACTCACCTCTGCATAAGGTGATAACATTGCTGTGAGATGGCAAATTATTTCAGAACACGGTACCTATTATGGGTTAGTGTAATCAGTAGTCAGCCCATCAATGTGTAGAGCTTTTGAAGTTTGACCCAGGGACATATATCTGTGTGTTAAATCCTGACCTCCAGTACTGCCAGTGTCATAACTGCTGGTTCATTCCATGCCTAGTTCCAGAATTTTGATTCCCAAACTCTAATTACTAAAGAACTTTGAGGATGAACCATTAACAACTAGTGTGGATAAACAAGTTAAAATAAAATAAGATCCACTAAGAGTATTTGCTCCAAATCCAAATTAAACTTATAAAACATCCCTAAGGTTCAAAGCCTTCGGCTAAATTTGCTTTGAATTATTTTCATATGTTTCAGCTCTTCAGGCTCTGGAGATGAAAGTGTCAAAATATCATGAGTCAGCTTCCTCACAGGAGATTTTCCATGAAATTTTACAGACACAAAAGGTTCAGAAAGTTTAGGAAAGTTCCAATTAAAAGCCCATAACTTGCCTGTGCTCACTGTACAGCACTTGTTAGACATGAGCAACACACCCAGGCACTCACACATGGACACACACACACAGATGAAGAGACTTCTTAGGTATTTAGTGACATCAAAAATATTCCTTCTTTCAGTTTGATGAGAAGTACATTTTTATACTACCTGAGAGGAAAAAAATCAGCAGCAACACTTGCAGTGAAATTGGTCAATATCTGAAGAAAACAGTTAAATACAATCAGTGTAAAATATGGTGTGATAATGTTCCTTTGGTTTATTTAAGCTCCAGTTCAGGAATGTAAACATTTCAAGAATGTAAACTGATTTATCTAATCAGAATGAAAGTACAATGTACTATGAATTTCAAGAAGTCTTTTCTAAGGCAAAACATACAGAAAATATGAAAAATTGTTGCCTCAGTAATAAGACAAACAAATAATTTAATAAATAATAAATACCCAAACAGAGTCCATTAAAAACAACTTACATCGAAACAACTTTTATAATGACCAAGATTTCATGTGGAAGTAATGAATAATTGCTTGGCTTCAGCAGGCAATGACAAAATCTGTATCTGTTTCAGTAGAGCTAAAATATAAATTTATACATAGTGAGTATAATTAGAACCTGTATTTCTCCTGCCTTGCCTACCTCGAAATTGGCATATTCACTTGTAGCTCACTAGTACCCTGTTGGTTTCAATTGCCCTCTCCTCAAGGCAAGAACAAGTTCCTGGTTTTGAACCCCAGCTATTGCCAATCATTTTCACATACTGGACAAGCACGGAATCATTTATGAAAGGGATGATACTAAATGCCTGCCTGAAATGTAGGAAACTGACCAGAGATCTCCCTAACAATTGCTGCTAGTCAATGAAAGAGATTCATCATCCCAAGACAAGAAATTTTCTAGATTTCTGTACTTTTCCATATTTCCAGCAAAATAAGTAGAGTAAGACTTCTGTATTTATTTCTTTTCCATGCTTTCAAGCAGGATATTTGAGTTTTCAGATTATGTGAGTGCACATAGACACATTTGTGTCAATGGGCATAATTTCTGGTTTGCTGTTGCAGCTTAGTCCCTTAGTTCTTCTACCTTCGTTCTTCACCTATAAAATGGAACTAACATTTCCTTACCCAATAAAGCTACTGCAAATATAAATTAGTGTATCTGAGATGTGTGATGCTATTGTGATTACAATTGTGTAGGAAACTAGGGAGGAAATGTTGTTTTCATAGTTCTTTTAATTTAAATTGCAGGCAGAAAGACTAATGGAGAACAAAACTGCTGAAGTTTAGGTCTAAGTCCTCTGATCTCTTTATCACCTTTGGCTACGATCTTAGGGTCCAGAAATGCAGAGGGTGAAGCAGAAGATACCTTATCTTGCAAGATATAAGCCCTCCTGGCTATGACTCAGAACGGTTCTCATGTCTGAAGTGCTGGCTTCTGTGTCAATACAGGGTAAGATTTTCAGGATTACCTATTTCTTTCCAGAGGTACTTATTCCTCTGACTTCTAAAGCTCCAAGTGTTATGCAAGAGAATTTTCTCCACATTAGCTTACTAATACACTCCTAAGTACTTTACAGTCTGAAGAGACTAAGTAAGAGAAAAAGAGCAAAACAGGGCTTTAGAGGAGATCTAGTTGAGGACCTTTGCTTCAAATATTCCAAATCTTTTTATAAGTTAGTGTTGTGCCGGTTCAGCCATCATCCTTTTTTGCTGCCATCAGTTGCCTGATCACACAGGCCAATGCTGAATTCAGCAACATCCCCTTGGAAGTCTTCTTTCAAACAGTCCTGCCATAGGTTCCTGTGGGCCCAGCTCCTTCACTGCCCACTATGGTGCTAGCGTCACCTGCTGGACACAATGAACAGAGATGGCTCCCTCAGTGGCCCTTCACATGAAAGGACACCACCAAGAAAGCTCAGCAAGATGTAACTAACCCCAACACAAGCCACACAGACTGATCAGCTTCTGGCCTTGCCCACCACCCCAACCACAACCACCTGAGTGAGGGCAGAGCCGCAGAGACACAGGTGGACCAGGTTCTGCCTCTGGAACATGAAGCCAATAGGAAAAACAAAGGATTCTGCTAGGTTGTGACTCATCTACAGGTCAGCTCCTATTCAGGGCCCACAACTCAGGCCCCAGCACTTCACTTGGGATTCTTGGCCTGCTTGATATTGGAGTATGAAACTTTTTTGCAGACATTTTTATGTCTACTAAGCATAAAATGTGACTTCTCCATCAGGATAAGTTAGAAGGGTTCTAGCAAATTATAAAACTTTATTTTAGGGCTTCTACCACTGATAGAGCGCACAAAGCGTTCATAAAACTGTAACTTGAAAAAAAAAAAATTGCTTTGAAATAAACTAAAAGGAACAGCTAAAGAAAAACACATTTTGAAATATTTTCAGCCAGTTCCCTCCAACACCAGCTTACAGATCTGAGTTACCCATCTGCATGTTCTGTCAAAATGAAATGGACTGTGGATGAGTGTATTTTCCTTTCCAGTTACCTAATTGCTAAATAGTCTCACACACGTATCTACTTTCAGGGGAAATATGTCCTATATACAATACTATGACATGCCTAAAGGGAAGAAATAGTGAATAAGTCACCCCTAAATCCACTTTCGTTCCAGAGGGCTTCTGTGGCATCAGGTCCGTGCTCAGTCAAAAGCTAGTAATAACTTGTATACAGTTAAGACTGTTGGCTTTTCATGTATGTTTTAATGTAAAAGTTGATAATAGAGTAAGGTCCAAGAACAATACATTCCTTACTGAAGAATTATAAATACTCACCAGAGGGAAGGAGACAATTGTACACCTCATTGAAGCAATTTGTTGTTTACTAATTGATTAAGAGCAGAGGGCAAGTTCCAGTAGGTAAACTCATATTTACATAACTATGGAAAGGAAATAATATTGGTTTTTTCCTCCTTAAGTTTGATGGGAAGCCAAACCATCTCTGTTAGAAGGATAAAACAGAATTCACTGCAGAGGGAAAAAAGTGTATGGTCTGTACCCCTGGAAGATATGATTGAAGAAAATTAATTTTTAAAAGTTAGAATACTCCACCATAAGAGAAAGGTGGCAAGCATAAGGCCTAAAACTCAAATATTATTTTGACAAGAGAAGAAACAATCCCATTTATAGAAAGTAAGGGAGAGCTCTCTGATCTAATCCTAATGAAGTAAGCTAAACATAGCTTTTCTTTAATTTATTCACCTACTTCTTCCATGAACATCTGTGACTATGCTGTCTGTTTCTGATGTTATAAATAAATGATTGCCTATTTGTTTAACCTGCTTTGAATTAAGGATAATTTAAAAAAAATAAATAAATAAAACTTGAATTTAAAAAATACACTTCTCAACAAGTTTTGCAGGTGCATACCAAATTTTATCTAAATGGTAACAAAGTAGGTTCCTATTAGAGTTTCAAAAGCAGAGTAAAGAGTAGGCAACAGAGGTGTCAGGAGACTTCTTGTTGCCTTCAGGTGATGGCTGGTGGGACACTGGAGGCTCTCTGGCAATCAATAAGATACCGAGATACATGTTTGAATGTCAAAGCTCAAAGGGAAAATGTGACAAAACATCAGTATTATAGAATCAAAGAATCATAGAATGGTTTGGGTTGGAAGGGACCTTAAAGACCATCTAGTTCCAACCCCTTGCCATGGGCAGGGACATCTCCCACTAGACCAGGTTGCTCAAAGCCCCATCCAACCTGGTCTTGAACACATCTAGCGTTGGGGCATCTGCAACCTCCCTGGGCAACCTGTTCCAGTGACTCACTACACTCATAATGAAAAACTTCTTCCTAATTTCTAATCTAAATCTGTATAACCTAACATCAAGAAAATTAAGGTTTTAGATGCAGAGTGGTTAATAGATACGAGGCAATGTCTGATGATAAGGTAGAAATAAGTGTAAATTTATTTTTCAAGCATATAGAGGCATTGGCAATATGTTGTTGTAATTGTTGACTCTAATTAGTTTCAAGCAAAAGAAGACACTGGATTTTCCATTGTAACACATGGCTCTTAAACTGAAGAATTTTAAGACCAGAAAAAAAAATAAGACATTGTAGTCAGGAGATTTTAGGGAGAAAGTTTTCATGGAGAAACTAAAGTTGCTGCAGTTCTACTACATGTTTCTTAGCTTGCTCACATTCCCTTCAGATGGATGAGAACTACAAAAAAGCTTTTTTTATAGTACTGACAACTCCAAAGATTCAAGAGTAATAAATTAAGCAGAGAAATTATGAGAATTATTTAAAAGCCCTGAGATTTTGAAAAACATTTGGGTATCTTTATTTACCATTTCAGTATGGAAGCATTAGGCTTCACTTGCACCATACAAACACTTCGGCATGACTAGAAGGCTAGAAATGTGGCTTTGTGAGATGAAATCTGAGCATTTCAAATAAACACAGGAGTTGGCTCAACACAGAATCCACCAAGCATCAGAAGACACATTCTAAAAATTACAGGCATTGGCAAACACTATTTTTAAAAAGTAATCTTTTCACAGAGACTCCAAGCAACAACAAATTCCCTCCTTCCCTTGACAGTCTGTTTCAGTGGCTAATTACTCTTCTCACTTTTCATCTTGATTATTCTCCTAACTTAGCTGCTAGTCAAAGGGGGTCTTTTTATGGCTTTGTCACATTAAGCCCCCAAAATATTGAGATCCACTTCTATTTTTGGAGAAAAAAGCCAAACTTTTCAAATACCCTTTGTGGTTTTGTGAGCTTTTCAACTTCTGTTTGCCAGACTAGCTGTTTCTTGTAATCAACTGGGAGATGGGAGATGCTGTGTGCAGACCCTGTGGCAGCCTTGCCGATTCTTTTCTCCTAGTGAATCACACAGGTGCAGAGCACAAGTTTGACCACAGGGCACCCATGTCATCAAATTGAGTCACCCACATGCATAAGCAACATCTGCACCTCTGAACCACAAGTGCGCTGCGTAGTTAATAGGGAAGGATGTTATTCAGTACAATTTCAAATATATTCAAAATATTTAATTTTATTTTTTATTTTTTTCTTCCATGAATCAAAACCTTGTATAATAAAAGCAGCTGAAATAAGTTCAGTTTTATATAAGTGAGTACTTAGGGTAACCCTTCTGGAAAGCAAAATATTGCTATCCCAGTTCACATGGCAATCATATATTACCATAAAATGTAAGTTAACAAACCATAAAACAAGTCACTATCATGCAAATTTTATTTTTAAAAGAACTTATTAGTATAATCTCTTACATATATCCAGAGGATATGAAGGAAGGCTGTGGGAACAGAACGAGAGAACAACCGAAAAAATCCTCTATGATTCACCTAAATTATTGTATAAAATATTTATTAATATTTTTCACTCTGATTCAACACACAGGAACAAGTTCAGAGGACTGGCTTGCCTGAAAGCATTAGGGAAGGATGGGTGTGTTGCTATTATTATTATTAGCCCAGACATATGCTTATGGTTTTATAAGATACGGTGTATTTTGTGTTCAACATTTTTCTGTGATTATTCCTTTAGTAGGACTTCAAATATGCCAATAAAAGACAAAGTCACTTGTCAAGAAGACTAAAGGAACAGCAGGAACCCAATGAAAGTTTCTTACTACCACATTTTGTTTCATCCGTGAATAAAGTCTGAACAACAAACATTCCAGTTTGTTGATTGGAAGGATAACAGTTTTGCTGCGATGGGTCCTCAAAAGGTACATTCACAGCAGACAAAGCAAGAGGATTGATTAATGCACAGGATAGTGGTTCATCTGAGTTTTAGTTTGGGGGCTTTTTTTGAGAGGTTTTTTTTGCCAATAAGTTCTTAATATAATGAGATCTTAAAAGCTCAAAGAACTTTTGATGCTTACATATATAACGTGTGACCTTCAAAAGCAAAAAAAAAAATCTTTCAGTGCTTATGATACATTTTAGGACAAAGGGAAAACCATGCATCTGAGAAAAAAAACTAAGTATGTTTGCAATGTCTTTGCCTTTGCTTTTCTGAGGGAGAAATGTGATGTAGAATTGAAGCAAACATCTTCTAGGGGATTGAATAGTAACTAGTAAAAAAGCAAGCCAATCATACCAAAATAATATGAAGAATCCTGAAAGTTTAATTCAACAAATAATTAAGCTAAGTAGATATATTTCCTACAATACATAAACATAACCATTGCTTTTGTCTCTTTCCTCTGGCACATTTGTTATTTGGAACATTTAGATTAAAGGTCAAAATTTCTACTCCAATTTGTAGAGCATAAGTTCATTGCTTCTGATTCTATTTTAATTAGATGATAGATGTATAGAGGTTATGATCATGGTACATTTTTCCTAAAACCCACAAAAAACAAAGCCATAAAAAGTAACAGAGCTGAATCGTTTGATTCATTAAAAATGTAACACATTGAGTTATGTACAAGCACTTACGTCTTATGAAACCAACTAGTTTTTATCATGCCTACTACATTCAGATTTCTCAGGTTCATCAGTCTGTTAAACTGTCTGCTTGAGAGGTATCTAGTATGGAACTTCAGCTTCTGAGCAGTTTTTTGCTCATCAGTGAGCCCTAATGGCACCAGGTGTGAGTGTAGCTAAATAAACAAATTATCAAGTAGCAGATAAAGAGAAAACAAAGAAAAGAAAAATGTGAGTGGTAACATTGCGGTTATGTATAGACAGATCATTCAGTGTCATCTGTTACTGCTTTCTTTCCACAGGCCACCACACACATTCCTCTGTAATTATGAAAACATTATTATTGCAGGTTTAGATCCCATATGATTTGGCAGTGATGCTGTGTATTTACTCTTCTGGCAGTTCATAACACTGTCATTCCATACACAAACACCTGACAATACAAGAAAGAATTCCAAAATTTATTTTCCTTCAATACAGTGACCCATTCAAGCCTTTCAAAAAGTAAATGTTGACTGCATTCTTTGGGAAAATGTACAATAATTACTTCATAGATAAAAAATACACTATTATTCTATTTCTTCAATTGTTATTCTGGCAGTTACCTCTCCTCCACATACTCTTTTTTCCAAAAAAGCATATATTAGAAATTAAATTCAGAAGAAAACTTACCATGTTTAGATTTTAATGGAGGAAAACAAATGTTTATACTCTCTGGAGATTGTTATGCATTTCAACTCAAAAATGTTTAAGAATAAACTTTTATAAAACTATTATTCAACATTCTTGCCTCACAAAATATAGCAGCTGAAAAAACAGGCTTACATAAAATGGTATGTACAACTATGTCTTTTTTTTGCTATATCTTTTCTAGATTGTGATCAAACAGCCTATAAGGCTTGCACTTCTGGAATTTATATTAGCTTTTTCTAAACGTTATAGCTGTCAGGAATTTGTGCTCTGTTGAGCTGTTTTATTATTACTAGCATCCTGTAGATTTTTGGTAACTCAGTTAACACAATTTTGAAGGGGTTATTTTCTCTTAATATAGATATCTAAGCAAGACACATTGTCCATGCAGTGTTTACGGTTTCAAAAGACTATTTCATACAGTTCTGCATTGAAAGGCTACATATGTCTTCATACAGATAACCTGATTGGGATACTGCAAAAAGTGCAAAGACGTGTTCATATTTAATCCTACAGGAGCACCAAAAAATGTATCTAACTGGGGCATATGATCAGTCTCCCTGTCCCTAAGTTTAATCAGGTTATTTTGGACTCACAAATTTTGCACAGTCACCTGGATACTTGGTTATATTTCTGCCTGTATAAACAATCATAATAGCTGCATGCACAGGGAAGGGGGATAAATCTGTATTATGTGGAGCTACGCAAACCAGCTTTGAAAATGATGGCATGCCAACACAAGATTAGCTTACTGTGAATTCTCTGCCAGTTAAAGGCATGGACCAGTTCAAGGAGAAGCCAGATGGGTTTGTATTGCAATGTAAGAGAGGTTAGGATGAGACCACAAGAGGATCACCATTAATCCTCTTCTTCGCCAGTTCTGTAGCATAGTGTCATGCAGACTTACTAGTTTGTGTCCCAGAGGCTATGATAACAAAGTTCTTGGAAATTAGTCCTACTTTTCTAAAGCATCTTAATCACATTATAATCAGATTGCTTAATGTTGCAGCTTTTTTGCAATATATATATATTTTTTTAGCTAGGCTTACACGTTGCTGCCTAATAGTGGCTGGTTCTCTAGCTTCCTGAATTACAGGTTTGGTGTCTGACTTACAGCAACCATTTCACTTGAACTCCAAACAAACTCAAACATTACTATCACTCTCATCTGTAATGATTATGAGCTACTCTGTTTCTTTTCAAGAACTCTTCCTAAGGAGCGTTGATCAATTTCCTTCTTCCTGCTTCATATTTGGGGTGGTAATGTCTTGATGGCATCTAATGTCCAAAAATTTTATTTCTTTAGTATTCACTATGGTCAGTAGTGAGTCTGTCTAACCATAAATACTCTTGGCTGGTACAGGCAGCAATATGCTGTTTATAGTGAAGAAACCTCTAGAATTCAAGTAGAAAAAGAAAACACGGTGTATTTTTTATAGCTAGGTCACTATTCTCTTTCTGGCCACTGCAATATTGATCACATATTGCTTAATCAGACTTTTTTTAGTTCAGTAGCCACTAGGTTTTCTTGAGCCTGAAATTTGCCTGGAAGGTAAGGTCTGTAATAAATCTCACCCTGTAATAAATCTCATCATTCATGCCCTTCCTTCACAAATCATGATTTAGGACTGATTTGAGGCATAGGCAAAGATGGCAATGACCCTGGGAAGTGGAACAAGTCACCAAAATCATGGCAGCTCAGGCATGGTGGGGCATAGGCTCCCACCCTATGCCAGTGGACTCTGTGCGCTACTCCTTCTGCTAGTTGCTGGGACTCAGCAGGGCCCCGTGAGCCCAGCCTCAGCATTCCAGCAACACATAGTCCCTGGGGAAAGCCAGGCAAAACCTATAGCCTGAAACCTCTGCCCCTGCATGGGCAATCATACAGAGGAGGCAGGACTGAGGAGGTGGTCCTGGAGGAGGAGGTCTTCCCCCACTCTACAGCTGATTGTGCTATCAGAGATTGGCACAAGCACAAAGGGTCACAGATTGGAGTGAGGTGGAGAGACAGGCCAATAAATACCTCTTACCAAGACTATTCCATTCATTTAGTATTTGTACATGGAGTGACTTAAGTATAATATTCTGTTGTCCCACTGGGCAACCACAGACTGGATACAGAGGCAGTTGAGAAGGATGGATCTCTGCCATCCTTCTTTGCAATCCCCAAAGACAGTATTGTTTTGCTTCATCCTAAGAGCAAAAAAATTGGGTTTCATTATACTCCTGAGATATTTTAGGCTGATCCTGGCTGGTCCCAGAGGGATTAACTGATCACAACCAGTTTTATCCCACTTAACTTGAAGCACTTCTCTGTGGCATATAATTTAAGGATAGCCTAACTCC
Organism: Coracias cyanogaster; assembly: GCA_033124195.1. Classification (NCBI taxonomy): domain Eukaryota; kingdom Metazoa; phylum Chordata; class Aves; order Coraciiformes; family Coraciidae; genus Coracias; species Coracias cyanogaster. The sequence goes on from JAVSBS010003320.1 coordinate 69,109, forward strand.
ACTATATTTCCTCTGTAATAAATGGAAAGTGAAAAATAGGTTAAAATTTACTTCTGGAAGTAATCTTATCTTTGTTGACTGCAAACTGAGTTTGACCCCAAATTAGACACCTTCATCATGTGTCTGAAGCAAAGGGGGAATGAATCACTCCTCTGCAACTTCAGATATCAGGTTTGATCAAGACTATAGTCTTACAGAATTAACATTTATCCAAGCTAGTTGCTGTGCCAGTGCTGTCGTGAACAAAGTTTAGTGTTTACTGCATGGGTTGATCTGCTGCTGCAAACTAGGAGAGTTTCATAAAGGTCATGTAATTAATTCCCAGCACCACAGGCAGATTCACAGAGAGGGTTTCAATTCATATATGCCAGAGACAGTTTTAATTCATTTATGCCTCCATATTCTGAGTGCCTGCCATCTTTTAGAAACTCACAGTAATTTTGAAGGAAAAGTATTTCCTGAAACCAAGTTTCTGCTCTTCACCTTCCATAGCTCTATTCCCTGAGGAATTTTCTTTTTTAGATATTTTATACTGTATTTGTATTCAGAGCTTTTGCTGCACACCTGGCAGAATGAATATATTCACAATTCTTTTTTGCATCAGTGGAACTCTGGGCAGAAAGTGCTTTTCAGGCTGGTTAGGAAAATCATCACTTCTGTTTGCTATAGTACTTTAGTGTGGGACATATAACTCCTCTTCATCCAAGAGTGGTAATACCAGAGTAAACAGATGATAAAGAAAAATCATTGGGGTGGAGTAAAACACAAGACAGAATAAATTACACTAACTGGTTTGAATCCAAGGATTGATTTTATGTATTGGTGTTATTCTACTAATTTGTTAACACTGCAATGCAAAGGAACTTTGTTATCCACAAAGAAGTATTAAATAAACCTTAATTTTTTCATTCCATCCCCATCAGCCATTTCCTCAAAATGTGTACTAGAGACTTGCAATACAATCATAATTCTTAAAGATGAAGTAAAATAAAATATTTTAAATGCTATTTCTGATATGTGCATCCTTGGGCAGGAATATAACTTTCTGAGTAAAATAAAATATTACCTAAAAAAGACATCTTAATTTTATTAATTCAGGAAAACAAAGTTTAACCTTGCTTTACTGGCTTGTCCAATCACGGACAGAAATTTTCCTTTTTTTTATTTAGGAATGTATTGCTCAAAAGATATGAAGAATATGTTTGAAAGCATGCTATCAATCTTGGATAAACACAATGAATGTCTTGTGAGGAACTTGACTGAAGTGTGTGGGCGAAAGTTAATGAGCTTATCTTGAGTTGCCTTGCCACTTACAGAGGACTGTTTCTAAAAGGCTTGTATCATCCTAAACTAAAGAAATTGTAATCTTAATGCAGAAATTAAATGAAGTTCTAAGGTCTGAACAATCCAGGTCAGGCTAGCTGATAAGAATAGTTCTTCATTGATCTGTTAAAATAGATTATCTGTTTAGTGATCACATCTAGTTTTGCTCTTTATCTTAAAAGACAAATTTGCAACAACACAGTCCTGATTTTGGCTAAAAGTTTAAGATACTGCTATAAGGAAAAACAACTCTGTGAATTAACTCTTTGATATATTCCCATTTTCTCTGGAGTTTCTAGTCCAAGTACCACCTTCTTCAGGTCATGTAGAATTTCTAGATCTTTTCCAGTGGTGGACACACCTTCTAATAATGCTAACTACAGGAGAAAAAACATCAGTTTTTCTGCAAAGCAGATAATTCACTCAGACATTTCAGTTAGAAAATGAAATGTACAAACTAAACAACTTTGAAGGTCTACTTCCTAGGAATCTAAGTTCCATGGAAACACCACTAACATTGTATCTTCAGTAGTTTGATGGTTTTTAAAAATATAGCATGATCATCTTTTGAAAACAGGAAGAAATTGATCAGAAAGCAACTTCAGGCAGACATTTAGTGCCATCATTTAGCAACTGAGCATTTCATGTGAGTACCAATCAGGACTGTGCAGAGTTGAAACCCCAAATTACTCATTGATTCTGCTCAGAGTTCACAAAGTGAAAGGTGAGTTATTTTGCTCAGATTTGCTGTGCAGATGAACATACAATGTCATGGGAGCAGATTATGGTTTTGTTTATAAACAAACTTATTGCTAGTGTTGTTATTTGCTAATCATAAATACCTAGAACTGCATTTCTTATACCCAGACTGGAACCTACACATCACAGAATCACAGAATCACAGAATGGCTGAGGTTGGAAGGCATGTCTGGAAGTTATCTGGTCTAACCCCTCTGCTCAAGCAGGGCCACTTAGAGCTGTTTGCCCAGGACCGTGTCCAGGTGGCTTTTGAATATCTCCAAAAAAAGGACACTCCACAACGTTCCTGGGTAACCTATGTCAGTGATTGTCCTGTCAACAGGCACCACTGAAAAGAGTCTAGATCTGTCCTCTTTGCACCCTCCCTTCAGGTATTTATATATATTGATAAATTCCCCCTCTGAGCCATCTCTTCTCCAGGCTAAACAGTTCCAGCTCACTCAGTGTTTCCTTACAGGAGAAATGATACAGTCCCTTTATCATCTTGTGGTCCTTCACTGGATTCTCTCTAGTATGTTCATGTCTCTCCTGTATTGCACAGCCCAAAAATGGACACAGGACTTGAGCATGGCTTCACTAATGCTGACAACGATCTTCCTAATGCAGCTCAGAATATAACTGCCTTCCTTGCAGCAAGACCACATTGCTGTCTCATGTTCAATATGGTGTCCATCAGGACCCTCAGGTCCCTTCCTGCAAAGCTGTTTTCCATCTGACCCCAGTATATTTTGGGGGATGGTTTCTCTCCACATGTAGGGCTTTGCATTTCCAGTTGTTGAACCTCATGAGGTTCCTGACAGCCCATTTCTCCAAGCTGTTGATATGTCCCTCTGGATCACAGTATGGTGCTCTGGTATATCAGCCACTCCTCCCAGTTTTGTGTCATCAACAGATTTGCTGCAGGTACGCTCTGCCCCATCCTCTAGAACATTAATGAAATTAAACAGGATTAGACCCAGTATTGACCCTTGGGGTACACTGCTAGTTCTTAGTCTCCAGCTATACTGTGCCACTGATTACCATCCTCCGGATCCAGCCATTAAGCCAATTTTCAATCCACTTCACTGTCTGCTCGTTCAGCCCATGTATCAACAGCTTGGCTATGAGGATCTTATGGGGGACTGTGTCCAAAGGCTTTTCCAAAGTCTGGATCAGGGGTCCTCAAACTTTTTAAACAGGGGGCCGGTTCACTGTCCCTCAGACACTGTCAGGGGCCGGACTATAGTTT